>OMKY01045462.1:0-17211 GCA_900302395.1 Bregmaceros cantori
AGCGGGGGCGGGGGTTAGGGGCATATGATTTAAGGGTTGTGTAACGCCTAGGGCTGTATGTGTGTGTGTGTGTGTGCGAGAAGGGTAGCCGGGGGCGGGGGGGCTTCCTATAGATTTACTTCCTGTCCGTTGTGAAGTGTGAAGGGCGACCATCGGTCACATGTAGCGTTGGGTTAGCATATCCATGCTAAATCACGCACAGACAGAGTGCTGGGGTGGATTAGCATATCGATGCTAAATCATTGAAACTCACGCGGACTCATGTGGACATAGAAATGTTGATCAGTGGTGTTTCCAACTGGTTTTATGAGATATAGAAGCAATTCTGTGTCTGGAAATGGAATGTTAAGTTCCACAGTGAACTCCTGAACTTGCAAATTAAGCACTGGTAATATTATGGTCTATAAGGAGAGAATTTTGGACAATTGCTGTCACCCATTGCACAAAAATAGTTGTTGTGGAAGGATGCCGCAATCTCATCCGCCTTTCACACAAACACTGTCAATAAGACAAGAAGAAAGGAACGTAAGTGCAGAATGAACCAGAAATATGTTGTATCTGACAGCTGTACCTGAGTAATACTCAGTACTCAGTGATAGACAGAAACAGCTCCAAACTACATACCTTCCCTTTGACCGTGACACGCGCATATGTAGGTTGGATGTCCACATCCAACAGGGAAGTATCCATGTGCCTTGGAGGGGGAGAGAAAGAGAGAAAGAGAGAGAGAGAGAGAGAGAGAGAGAGAGAGAGAGAGAGAGAGAGAGAGAGAGAGAATGATGAAGGTGTTCCTCATGATTATTCTCATGATTGCACTGGCCTATGGGGAGGATCTGTGGAATGCTCCCATCCTGAAGATGCCCCCAAATATTTGCACACATTTGTTTTTTATTTGACAGGGTCCTTGGATATGAGTGAGATTGTGGGAGTGAGGATGGTGGTTTACGTTGGTGAGTGAGGAAATACACATTCAAATGAATTAAAAGGTCAGTGAATAAGTCATAAAACTCAGAGTGAATCAGACTGGACTCTAGAGCTTTGAATACCATTTTAACACTTATATTATATAGACGCGTTTACGTGCGTCAGAGGAGTCATTTTGTCCCGCGCTTCTGCAGGTCACTTCCGGTGCCTTATTGTTGCTTATGCCAACTCTGGTACTGGACCGCGGTCCGAGTACACAAAACACATAAAACGCACGGCAATTCAAAATCCGACCACTAGGTGTGACCAGTTACACATCACTCTCCTTGCTTTGTTCACTTTTTTGTATTAATATTGATGAAATACTCACCGAGTGTTACTCACCGAGTGGTCACATGTTCTTGTGGACCAATTGTCTGTCTGCTTCTACTAGTTCTTCCAAAAGAAATCAGACAATGGAACGAGTTGAACTGATTATTAAATCATGCATTTGTTGGTCACAGATCCGCACGAGAGCATTTGGGTGAGGAAGAGCAAACCGCAAATTATCACTACAATTTTTAAATAGTAGTAATGTAGGTGTGTACTCCCACCGAATAGATATGTTGTAAAAATAGCCAAATACAGGGCTAGCAAATGACACCGGAAGTGACGTTCAGACACCGGAATACCCCCCCGAACTCGTCTATATACATTTAAAGAGCATACCTGTACACAGCCAGATCCAATACTATGCTGTTAGTAGAGTCATCTTCAGAGAGACTGAAGTCCAACCTGTCCATCAAACAGAAACATAATGTCAATCAAACGTCATTCAGGAATCTGATGGAGTCAGTTTGTGTCAACAGAATCCCTGAAAACACTACAACGTTGTGTTCATCAGCCATTAGAATATTATGAACATAGAATATTATTTGTGGAGCTGCCCAGTAGCTCAGTCGGTTAGGCAGTGCACTGGAAAGCACTTATATATGCCTTTATGGCGCGGCGAGTCGGTGGTTCGAATCCCACCACCGACGTATTTCCCGCATGTCTACCCCCCATCTTCACCTGTTTCCACTAACCCTAATAAATAAAGCTTGGAAAAAAGCCTGAATAGGCTGAAAAACATTTTAAAAAAGGATATTATTTGTGTTAGTATTGTTGAATATTACTGAATATTATTTGTGTTAATATTGTTGAATATTGCTGAATATTATTTGTGTTGATACTGTAATATGATTGTGCCGAGTGCGGACGAAGACATGAAGCAAGACATTCCGTTCACGCTGGGCACTGTCCAGAGTTGTCACTCAAATTCCAGTGCGTAAACATGCCCAGAAACCTATTGTGCGACCGATGCATGCAACGAAAGGCAGTGGTGTTGACTTGAATTTTCAAACTTAGATTTTTTTTTTCTAAAATAATTACTTTTAGATTTCTGACTCTTCGCTCTGTGTGGCCCGCTTACACATACTGTACACAGATACAATTACAAATACACATGGGGCTGTTTTGTCTATGGGAGGGTATTTATTTTAAGACAATCCAGCAACGGGTAAGGAAAAAAAATGGAAACTAATAGACAAGTTTACGTGCGAAACACTGGTGGGAGTAATTTTGTCCCGCGCTTCTGCAGGTCACTTCTGGTGACCTTATTGTTGCCTATGACAACTCTGGTATTGGACCGAGGTCCGAGCACACAAAACACATAAAACGCACGGCAATTCAAAATCCTACCACTAGGTGTCGCTCTGTGACCAGTTACACGTCACCCCACTCGTTCCGTTCATAATGTTGTATAAATATTGATGAAATACCGTCAAACTCCGACTTAAAGTTACTCACCGAATGGTCACACGTTCTTCTGTACCAATAGGCTGGCTGCTTCTACTAGTTATTCCAAAAGGAATGAGAAAATGGAACGAGTTGCAAGTTACCACCATCCGTTTTAAATAACCCTGTAGGTGTGTGTTCCCACCGAATATACATGTTGAAAAATTGCCAAAAACACAGCAAACTAAATGACACGGGACGTGACGTTCAGACACCGGAAGTACCCCCTGAACTCGTCTATAGTGACCTTATGAATCAAAATCGAATAGGTTCAGGAAATACCCATCCCAGTACACACTTGGGTTGGTTAACGTTGAGGACTTGTCCTTCAGCAGTGATTAATGTTCTGGGAGGTTTTGGCTTTGGCTCGTCCTTCCTGCAGAAAAAAAATGTTACGTAAGTAGTATTACAAGTAAACTTGTAGAAGTATGCATTTTCTTTTTCACAGGAAATCCACGTGACAAAGAAAAGCGCTCACGCTGCTGCAGTTTTCTTCTTGGCCTCCTGGTGGTGGTGTGTCTCCAGTCTAGACTCTGGGGTGAAGACGGTCGGCGTCTCCCAGTACTCCTTCTCCGCCCGCTCCTCTCTCTCCCTCCGCTCCGTCTCGTCCTCCTCCCCAGGACTGCAGCACACAGGGTTAAATGTAATCCCTTTACAAGTTACAAGTTACTCATTAAATAATTAAAAATCACTAGCGTCATACAACAACCCCCATTTTAAAAGTAATACAACCCCCTACTTACAGCCAATGGACGAGTTCGTGCTATTCCACAACCAAATGTTCTAATGTAGATCTGTGCCCACAAACGCATGATTCAATAATCTGCGGTACAACCCGTTCCATTTACTAATTTTTGTTGAATTGCCAGTGAATGCAGCCATCCCCAATGGTCCAGAAGAGAACATGTGATACTTGAAACTTTAAGTTGTATTTTCAAAATGTAGTGCGTAAACTTGTCTATAAATGTGACTGCTGTGTCACATGACAGCAAGTCTGGTCCCATATGAAAGGGGAAGTACTCCATGACCGTTTACAAGATACAACAATGGCCTCGGAAGTCGGAACGATTGTGAAAGTGGATGTTATCCACGCATCGCTTGCAGCGGGACGGTCCGGTGGGTCTGGATCAACCAGCCCGACAAATCACATTGTCATCCATGTTCGGGCGATCCCGAACATGGATGACAATGTGTGTGTTAAGGCAGGCTTTATGCGACTCTAGACGTAGGCCCCAACGCCACTTGTCACACTGCGCTGTGATTTGATCATTTCATTTGATTTACACACCTTTTCCCAAACCTGCTTACTCCAGACCAAATCATCGTTCTAAACGCGTGCGATTCACTTCTTCTGCCTTGCCAGGCGAGCACGAAGCATTCATTAAACCTAACCAGCCTGGCTTCTGGGTGAATCAGCTGATGAGTGCAAACCTTCTCGTTTCCTCAGGGACCACCTCCAGCTGTGAGCTAGCTCGATGCTCCTCCTTCTCGCGGCTCCGTTTCTTAGCGTACTCCTGCTCCTGCAGGCGGATCGACATCTTCACCTCCTCCAGACCGTGACCTGCTCGGATCCTCTCAGACCGACTGATCTGCTTAGCATCTAGCCACTGGGAAAACAGAGATTTATGGATAAATAGACATAGAGGCCGCGTTAAGCCACCTGTAGCGGACCCGTGGAGGTGTATAGTTAAGCACTTTTGAATCCACCTTTTGAATCCACTTCAGATCCACCTCTAAAAGGATTATATTTAGGCTTTTTGGCATGATGATAGATAGATAGATAGATAGATAGATAGATAGATAGATAGGTAGATAGGTAGATAGGTAGATAGGTAGATAGATAGATATAAAGCAGGTTTTCGAGTAACAGACTACAAATCATCAGATAATTCAGATTACATCACATTAGATTGATGGATATATAAACAGATAGATGGAGAGAGGAAGGGAGAGAGGGGGGACTAATGAGAGAGAGAGGGAGGAATGAGAGAGGGAGGAATGAGGGAGGGAGGGAGAGAGAGAGAGAGAGAGAGATTTTGCTGACATGCATCTTGTCACAAATGCGGCATGGATACCCTGTGACCAGCAGATGGAGCCAAAGTCACCGTACTGCACAGAAACCATATAAAACTCCTCTCTGTGTGTATATATCTGACGACATTCTTTCGAGATGCAACATTAGTAGAGTGTTGTAAAACTAACCCAGGGTTAATGAACAATAGATTAAATGCTACCTCCAGCTGGGGCAGGGTAGCGATGACGTACTGCCGGTAGCCCTGGTACCCTGAGCAGGGGTTCCCCACCAAGAACAGCTCCCGGAGGTGTCGGTTGGACCTCAGGCTCTCCACGCTGCTCAGGCAGCCCACAAAGTTCACCGTTAAGTCCAGTTTCTTCAGGCTCTCACACCCTGCAGCAGAGAGTGGAGAGAACACTGTATGACCATCTAATAATGTATCTGTTTCAAACTAAATTCAAACTTTATTTATTTGTATAGCACTTTTCATGCATAGCAACACAACGTGTTTTACAGAAACAGAACATCAAACAGGACAATGTTACCCACAGCCTCCCAACACAAACAAACTGGCACACGCTCAACCATGGACACACAGACACACACACAAACACATTCAGTAGGCTGATGTACCGATGACGGTAACATCCTAGTTATAAGCTAGATCAAAGAGATGTGTCTTGAGCTTCTTCTTAAAAATCCAGTCTCCACAGCCCTGACGGCCTCCGGTAGAACATTCCATAGTCAAGGGCCATAGAAGCTGAATGTGGCCTCTCCATGCAATTTGGAATTAACTCGTAGAACTAGTAAGAGCCCTGTGCCGCTGGACCTCAGGTTCTGCGACGGCTGATATGGTACAAGCAGATCAGCTAAGTACGGAGGGGCGAGTTTGTTAACACATTTGAAAACCAGTTGAAGAATTTTTAAGTCAATTCTGAAACAGACAGGGAGTGTTCCCGACCTCTGGTTCTCGTCAGGACCCGAGCAGCTAAATTTTGTAAGAGTTGTAGGTTATTAGTGGTCTTTTTCACAAGAGCAGAAAGCAGGGTGTTACAGTAGTCTAGGCGTCTAGAGACAAAAGCATGCAACAGCACCTCTGTGCTGGCCAGTAATAGAAATGGTCGAACTGTCGCAATGTTCTTGAGATGGTACAAACCCACCTTTGTTACGTTCTTAATATGTGGGATGAAATTCAGCTCTGTATCAAAGGTCACACCAAGGTTTTTAGCAGAATATGTCAGTTAGATAGTGTAGTTGCCGGAGCTGTAGGAAGGCTGCTGCCATCCAAGACTTAATGTATATGATGCAGTTCAAGAGGACATCAATTTGCCTTGTGTCCTCGGGGGACACGGCAAAATACAACTATGTGTCGTCAGTGTAACTATGGAAGTTCACAGTATGTCACCTGATGACATCCCCTAGGGGAAGCATCTTCTACATCTCCTCTCTGCGCATCTACAGAGTCGCTTCAATTTTTTGGTCTCTTCATTTCTCTATGGGTGTGTCTGTTCCGTTTTGATTGTCTTGTTGCAGAGTGTGAGTATATATGGCGTGTATATTTAATGTGTGCCTTTGGGCACTCTGTGACAAAGTCTATACACACACAAACAGAAGACATACCACCAACCTTCAAGATTCTCAATGACTTCAATGTTGTTCAAGGCCAAGTTCAAATATTCCAGTTTCTTCAAGCGGCCCACATGCTCTGAGGACGACAACAGATGACATTAATGCATTACAAATGGACCAGAGATCTGGCTGCCCAACTGTATTTCTCTAGCATGACAAGCCAGAACGAACAAATTGTCCAGCCGGCCCAGTAACTGTGGAGAGTTAGCTAGGACTACAGAGATTGACATCGGATTTTAATGCGAAGTGTGCCTTCGTAAACACAGGCAAAATGGATTCAACTGTCGTTCGTCGGAAAAATAGGAATCAGCGAACGCGCTGATCCTGGACAATAAGTACAATATGGAAGCACTTAAGATGGAATGATAGCATAGTATAACATCATGTCAGAGCACTGCAGTGAGCGTGCTCTGAGCTTGAGTAGAAGCTACACAGCTGAGGCTGCTGTTAGCATTAGCAATAACTCGTCTGTGAATAGCAGGCAACGCCAAGTGCCTTACCAAGGCAGTAGTGCCCTCTAGTGGTAGCTTTGAAAAACGCAGTGCAAGTTACCAATGCTATCCGTGACCCTCAGAACCTACCTATGTTGGTGGCGAGCTTGTTCTTCAGGTGAAGAACCTACCTATGCAAGGGATAAGGTTATTCTGCAGGTAGAGGATCTTCAAGTCGCGGCACCACTTGTCCAGGTGTTCGATCCTCTCGATGTCCTGCTGGTGCAGGGACAGCTCTTCCAGTGAGAAGATCTCACACTCATTGTGCTCCGCCCGCCGCCGTACCATCTCCTCCGTAACTGGAGGTGAAATCAAACACACCCAGAAATGTGCCAATGGCATCTTGGTAAAATGATATGATAATTAAATATCTGCCAAAAATTAGTAAATGGAACGTGTTGTGCAGATTATTGAATCATGGGTTTGGGCAGGGATCCACCATAATTGTTGGAATGTAATAGGTGTGTTCTCCCATTAAATAGACAAAAAAATAAAAAATAAGTCAGTTCAGAGCGACGTAAGCCCTGGAACACATATTCAGGGAAGAATTTGTAGCTGACCTACCCGCTGAACTAGTCTATAGCAGGAGATCCTAGGTGTGAAAAAAGTTGATAATAATTGAAACCGATTAGTCATGCTGCAATGTGAACAGTGTTGCTTGTGTGTGTGTGTGTGTGTGTGTGTGTGTTATAGTATATGAATTGTATTTACTCACTGTAAACCATACTGCGAGTTCTTCTTCTTCTTTAACGGCGATCGACACTTCGACACACTCCCGTCGGCCTGTCGTGAGAGTCTGGGGTTGCTGTGGAAACCAAACACAGTGTGGTATCGCCAGACGCTAGCCTGGCAAGCCAGAACAAGTGAATCGTACACGCATCGCACGCGTTATGACCGGTCAACGCGTGCGATGCGTGGATGCTAAATTTGTTCTGGTTTGGTACTGGAGCCTGCAACTATAGAAAACGATATTTAAATTGATTAGAATTATTTAAAAACATGTGTTACAGTCAATGTTGTTGGCTTTTCTAAAGAAAAAGAACCAACAAAAATATAACTTATTACAATTAATGTATACCATAATATTTAGACTTACTTATGTCCATTTAATATTCCATTAATTAAAGAACTAATCGGGCATTTGCACGCTGACATCATGGCCTGGGGGGTGGCAGACATTTTGGAGGTAGCACGCACAGTGAAGTATACATATCATACATACAGTCAAGTGGTATACCTTACCACTTCACGTCCATTCTATAGACGAGTTCTGGGGGTACTTCCGGTGTCTGCACGTCACGTCCGGTTTCATTTAGTTCACTGTGTTTAGTTCACTGTGGGAATACACCTAGAGTTATTTAAAACGGATGGTGGTAACTTGCAGTTTGCTATTCAACACCCAAATGCTCTTGTGCGTATCTGTGACCCATAAACGCATGATTTAATAATCAGTGCAACTCGTTCCATTTTCTCATTCCTTTTGGAATAACTAGTAGAAGCAGCCAGCCTATTGGTCCAGAAGAACAAGTGACCACCTCGGTGAGTAACTTTAAGTCGGATTTTGACTGTATCTCATGAATATTTATACAAAATTATGAATGGAGCGAGTGGTGTGATGTGTAACTGGTCACAGAGCGACACCTAGTGGTTGGATTTTGAACTGGCGTGCGTTTTGTGTGCTCGGATTTCGGTCCAGTAGTACCAGTACCAAAGTTGGCATAGGCAACAATAAGGCACTGGAAGTGACCTGCAGAAGCGCGGGACAAAATGACTCCCCCCACTGTTTCGCACGTTAATTCGTCTATTGGGGTAAATACAATGGACGTAGCTAGGCTGTCCTCTGCTGGCATTTGATAGCATATTACCATGGACCTAGGCCCCTTCGGGCCAACGGAGGGGCTGTGGGGAAGGTATGAGGGTACCCCCGGGCAAAAACAAAAGTCGGTGCCAACGACAATGAATAAATCAATGATAGAAGACTTTTCATGTTCGTCTTCTCGTATTTTCGTGACCGTGATGCTACCACCAAAATGTCTGCAACAGCCCTATTTAGAACTAATACCAAATTTGTGTGGACCAATAAGTCATAAAACTGATGACAATAATTTGGTGATTATCGATTATTACATTTATTGCCAATTAATTTTATAATCGATTAGTCAGCGATTCATCGCGCCCCTATCTTCAGGCTTTTATTTTGAAAGCCACCGTGGTAGCGGATGTGCTCCCGGAGAATGGAGGACGTTGATTAACAACAAACAGTCAAGTGGCGCATTCCACTAATCCGAGTCGGCAGGGACCCTCTCCCAATCGGCTTGTTCCCCCGGCCGCCTTGCCTGTCCTGTCCGCCCCACCAACGCATCCGGCTCGGGGTCGCGGTACCCAGACGACGCGGTGTTCGGGTGTTTACATGGCGGCGACCATGGCGAACTACAAGACGTTCCACAGCCAGCTGACGGCCATCATGGAGTCTCTGACCCGGGCGGCGGTGGAAGAGATCTGCGG
This sequence comes from Bregmaceros cantori, assembly GCA_900302395.1. Classification (NCBI taxonomy): domain Eukaryota; kingdom Metazoa; phylum Chordata; class Actinopteri; order Gadiformes; family Bregmacerotidae; genus Bregmaceros; species Bregmaceros cantori. The sequence continues at coordinate 9,379 of OMKY01045462.1, forward strand.
GCTGGTGGACGGAGGCTACGCGGCCCTGCGGCTCGAGGTGAGCCGCAGCCGGGCAGAGAGCGAGGCGCTGCGCCGCAAGCTGAACCTCATCGAGAGCATCATCGCTCGGGGAGGACACCCCCGTGGGGGCTTCGCGGCCCTGGAGGGCTGCGACGAGGAGATCGATGCTGCCACCTACCCCGTCGGTGAGGGCGTGTCTCTGGGGTACACCTGGTGAAGGGAGTCCAACTTGCATATCACATGGTTATAAACTAGAGGTATGCAGTCGTTGGCAACTGCTAAAGGGATATCTTCGAAAGGCGTTAGAGGCAAGACTGAAACCCAGTAATATTGTAGAGCCATGCTTTCTGTAGATTTCAACAGTTTCTTTCAAGGAATGCCAAGTGTGACGTCACATTGTACATGATGCTTCCAAGAGTGTTGGCAACCTTGGCAAGATATTACAAGATTGTTTGAAGTGTTATCACACAAAGGGAAAAGTCAGACATCTTGAAATATGTTAGGTGAAATTAAACGCATATGCTTTATCTTGAAACAACTATTATGAGAACAAAGCTAGAGATTTGGGGCAGACCCAGCCACCCAGTCAGAAGTTATGGACCAAACAATAACTTCTTGAAATCAGCCGTCTTGTAAGTGGTGGCCTCCAAAATCTGTTCATGAACCTACCCTAGAGCATTAACACACGGAATCTGCGGTCAAATCCATCATAATAACGTATTAACAGTGTATTATTTGCAGTGATGTCAAGTTTGAATGCCAGAAACAATCCGCTTATCTTGTTAGGTTTAGGGGCATAGACTGTATATGGTTAGGGGTATGTGGTAGGACGTTAGGTTAAGGATAGGGGTTGTGCTTTTAGAACATTTAGAGGGACCCTAACAAAATAAGCGGATCGTTTTTTAGATTTTCACTGTTAATTAACATTCAACATTTAATACGCCCCAAATTATCAGTTAGTGTCCTACTTTTGTGTGTGTGTGTGTGTGTATGTTACAGAGAGGATCTCGTCGCTGCCTCTGGTGGCTGGAGGGTCAAAGAACGCCGGCAGACTGTCAGCCATAGAAGCTGCAGAGAGGAGTTTGGCTGTCAGAGAGGTGGGCTGTGTCATCATACGGTCATAGCACCACATATCACAACCATTTCATTAACAACAAGATTCTTCCTCCTTGTGCCTGACTTGAGTTTTTCTCACAGGCTTTGATTTGGTTGCAAAAAAATCTGTGAAAACTGAAAAGTATAAAGACAAAGCAGAATTTGATCACTCTGGACAGCATCCTGCGCACCATCTGAAACCCTTTTTTATTTAAGGTGAGTGCACTACTCCTGGAGGATGGAGGAATCGTGGAGGCTGACGTGGTCCTCATCAAGGAGGAAAGTCCAGGAGAAGAGCCTGAAGAACCGCAGCCCAAGGAGAAGCTCGGCCTCGGCCATGAAGGTCAGAACTAGGACTAATGTTTAGGACTTCCACAGCATTCCTACTAGTGGTTAGAAGATAAAAATGCACAAATACCAATACACCCTTTCAAATATAAATAAATGTGATTTTATTAAAATGACATGCTTGTCCAAATTCAGCATGACGTTCATACTGCACACACATGCCTGTGTTTACAAATGTGTCTTGGTTGGGAAAAAGGCAGTCTGAACACGAATGCAACAAATCAAATGAATTTAGCAGCAGAACTTGCTGGAACTAACCCGCGGTACACAGTGGTTATTGAGTGCGTCCCCAGGCCCATAGGTTGAGCAATGCCGCGGGCTGTAATCCCCTCTCCTTCTTTTCTGCAATGTCGCCCCCTGACTCTTCATCCAAGTTTCCGATATGATCCTATCACTATCTCTCTCAATAAAGAATGACAAATGGCGCTTTTGCCAAAAAAATAACGTAAAAAAAAAACAAACAACATTGTGGCTAGAAACGTTAATGTGCCTTAAAAAGTTATTGTACAATTGACTTATTGAATATTGTGACAGGCCTACTTTTTTTTTTTTTTTTTAAGCTCCTGCTACTCCCACAGGAAGTGAAGTACCAACCATTGACTCCAGCGACCCGGAAGAGGGACCTTCCTCTGGCTCGAGTGGCCTGCGGCCATGGGATCACGGTCTCAACCACCACGCCGACCCCAGCGAACCCCGGCCACTCCGAGGTCCGGTCAGTCCTCCACACGGGCTTGCGGCAGAGACCATGGACTCCACCTCGGAGTCCGACGCCGAGGGCAAGGCCTCCTATCAGGTGGGGGCGACCTTGGGGGACGCACCCCTGCCCGCCACCTTTGATGTGAAAGGCGGAATGTCGATGATGAAGTCACTGCCGTATGACATGGAGCTGGAAATGTGTTCGTCGTGGAACGCTGCGCCGGTACTGCTCGGCGCGCCTCGTCCATACGTGAAGGCAGAGGCGCGGGACAAGACGTCGCCGCTCGGCCCCACGTTCCCCACCATATCGTCCGTTGAGAGCGCGGCCACGATCCCTGCCGCTAAACTCGATGCCCCGGGTGTGGACCTCAACCGTTTTTGCCGTGTGGGTGGTGCAGGCGACCGGCGCTTTGCGTGCAGCTACTGCGGAAAGAGCTTCACGTCATCGCGCAGCCTGGAGACACACGTGCGCGTGCACACAGGCGAGCGGCCGTACAGCTGCGCGCAGTGCGGCAAGCGTTTCACACAATCCGGTCACCTCAAGACTCACCAGAGTGTGCACACTGGAGAGCGGCCGTGGGCCTGCCAGCAGTGCGGAAAGCGCTTCGCCGGAAAACAGAACCTACGGATACATCAGCACAAACACCACCCGGTGGGGTGAGACCTCACTCTTTGAGAGGTGTAGACTGCGCCCCAGACCACACAAGAGTTGCTAATGACTTTTATTACCCTTAAAGTCGATCGGTTACGGGTCATTTCGTCACCGTAGTCGTTTAGTAAGAATACGGGTTAACCCCTAAGCCCAACCCCTACCCTAGCCACCGAAACTAGTTTGTCACAGGCGCCCGATAAAGTCCCAAAAATTCCATGTAAGCGAATCGGAAGAGACCCGGCACTAATGCTGGACGATAAAATGTGCCCAGCAAAAACTGAGCACTGTTTGAGCTTGTGGGAGCCGGCGAGCGAGGCTGCTGCTTGGCCGGATCCCAGCCAGCGTTTTTCCAGGCCGCTGTTTGTCTGCACGCCCTGGCCCCGGATCTCTGCACTCTCTAGCCCGTTTGTCTCGCTGCTTCTTCTTCTTCCATAAGCTGCGGAAATTTCAATCTTGTTTGTGAAGAATTAATAACTGCTTCCTCAATGTTCAATTATTCCAGCTCTGCGAGTCTCTCTGCCTACCCTTCCAAAACAAGCCGCTTGTGCGTCAACTCGCACCACGAGTTGACCCCTTGACGAGCGTCAAATCAAGTTGAAACGTGGCTTTGCACAAGCGTCAACTATAAATCAATTGGCACCCCGTGACAAGTTATGGTCGATACGCATCGTAACCCATAGACCAACTGCAACTAAATGACTACTGCGACTGAATGACTGTTGTGACTAAAGGACTACTGTGACTAAAATACCTGCTACCAGTCGACCCTTACAGCCCAGTCGCTTTTGGACTTTGATATAGTGGAATATGCTTATAGTGATCACGGATATAGTAATCAAACACTTATATTGACCAAAAGGCTCGGGACCAAATCATTCCTATACAAATGCTGTTTAAATAATTAGGTTATATTAATCAAGAAATCCGCTTACAGTGAAGAAATTCGGTTTTAGTAATCAACTGCTTATAGTGATCAAATTGGGTCATGACGACCATGATCACTACAAGAGGAGTCCACTTTAATGGCTGCTGGGGAGCTAAAGGTGTTGCAATATACATGTATAAACGGCGTGTAAAATGTAGATGAATTATTAATTCTGTCTCCTTGTGAAATATATCTAAATAAGTGTTCTTACATGAATATTAGCTATTATTTCTAGTCTTCTCCAAACTTTACTAACAATTAGGGCTAGTGACTTTTCGCTTCCTTCAAACCAACATCACATTTCAAAATGCGTGTGGGGGATATAATGGTTTTTGCATGTGCCGCCGCCACATCCACCGTGCAAGATCCTTTGTGTTAACGCGGTGACTTTTTAACGAATGCAGGAATTTGTCCCACACTAAGAGTATTAATGTCCTAGGGTAGGTTCATGAACTGAGATTTGTTTGGCCTAATTTTTGTTTGGCTCATGACTACTGACCTGGCTGGGATGGCTTTGCCCCAGAATCTCTTCATGTTTTTCACCATAGTTGTTTGGTTTTAAGTTCAAGCATACACATTTTATTTCATATAAAAGAAAATCTTCAAGATGGCTGACTTTTTTCTTTTGCGATAACACCTGCTCAAAATATTGTATGCCAACACTCAAAGGTTTTTTTTTCGTTCCAAGTGAAATTTGGACAGGAACAGAACCTTCTGACAAAAACACCCTGTAACATGTCCCGGTGAAGTCACTTCCTACAGAAAGCCTGACTAGAATATTCCTGGCTTTTATTGATGCTTCCATTGTGTTTAGGGGATATCCCTTCAGCAGGTGGCACCAACGGAATACCTGTTTGTTTAGAGTGACTTTCAGGGCTTGAAAACGAAATTATTTTTAAAACGTTCTGTTCTGAACGATTCAGAGAGGTCTATATTTAACATTTTCGTTCTCGGAACCGTTCCACCACCAAAATATTGGTCCTGAACCGGTTCGGAACACAAACATTTTGTTTGTTCTTAAAGTTCCTTATATTGTGTAATGTTAAGTTTAGATATTGTTTTTATACAAAATATTTTTGGTGGATGTTCAAACTTCAGAGTAACTGTATTAACGTCATTACATTCACTTCATTGTCTGTCCACAAGATGGAGCCCCAGATGCATGGTGCTTGAAGACTGACAGTGAAAGTGGACGGAAATAGTCTCCCAGACATAGGATATGTTAAAATATATAGAGAACAGAAAAAACGTTTTTAACCGGGTTTGTGGATTTCTTAACGTTCCGTTTCTGTCCCGGAACATTTAAAGAAATGTTTTTTTGTTTCCGTTTCCGCTCCTCGTGAAATTCCGTAAAATTCTGCTCGTTTCCGGTTTTCGTTTTCATTCATTGAACCGGTTCGGAGCCCTGGTGACTTTGCAGAGCGTGCAGTGCATGTTTAGCTCCTTTTGTGGCTGTGAATGGCGTGTCGGGTTGTGTGTCTGTGTGTCGGAAGGGCTGTGTGTGTTTATGCGTGTCTGTGTGTGTGTTTGCGTCTACGGGTTTCAAGTGACTGACAACATCAAAACACTGAGCGGACGACTTCATGCCGTCGACCCTTGTAGCTGACGACAACACTGATTGTTGTCGGCATCAGTCGAACTTTGGTCAATGTTTAGTTATTGTTGGTTGATTATAAATCAACCTTTTTCTTAAAATGCCGTACTGTCTGGGCCATATGTTGGTCACCAACATATATTTAGTTGTTTTTGTTTTTTTGCCTTATAGTGACATTGCCTAACTAGTACTACAAACCCCTAGCAAAAGGTTTGGAATTGCCTCTCATTGAGGAAGTTCATTCAGTCGACGGATCAAAGATGTGACAAGAAAAATCAAATTTCAAAAGGCAACTCTATAACATCCGAGGAATGGCATTCATGAGAAAAAAAATGGCACCCTTCATCAGTTTTGCTCCAAATTTCTCTGATTGCAGTGCAAGATCATCTTTTCAGGTTGGAGCCTCTCAGAAACTCTTTTGGATTTGAGTTCCAGGCTATTTGTAGACTAGGACACTTGACATTATGTGTTTATCTTCAACGAATGTATTCACAGGTTTTGCTCTATTAACAGGTACATTACCATTTCAAGAAATTATTTCATCATGCCAGATCATTCTTTCAACTTACTAGATTAAAAAAATGGTCAAAATGTCAACATAAACTTGAGTAGTTGACCATCTCCAATCAGCTAAAGCAAATGGGCTTTGCGTCCAGAACAATTCACTAATATTTAAAATAACATATCCACCTAAATTGGAAAAAAACAAAAATACAACTGGCCAAGAAAAAGCAATCAGACTGTGTGTGACTGGATGGAAGTGATATTCATTAATTTTTAATTAATGGTGTAGTTCTTACAGTATGAGATTCATGACAAATGAAGATGAGTGCCTGATGAAAACATGCAGATGTGCACCGTCATTGACAACCTATGGGACTGTATGTCTGGTGAAGTAACGGCGGACATGAATGGATTACATCTTCAATAAATTCACAAGTTAAAGTAATTTTGGACACTCCACTCATATCAATTGAATGGATGTTTGGAGACGATGAAATCTTTTCTTGGGGATGGTAATATATCTTTTCTTTACTTGTCCTATTGTAAAACCTGTGATGATATTCATAGTCTGGACCTCAATCCAAATGAAAATGTGAGGTTGACGTTTAAGAAAATTGTACATGACAAGGCTACAATGTTGAAAGCCAATCTGGCAACTTTAATCGTATCGCCATGATAGGTGTGATTTACACCCCTATAGTCTAGGTTGTTGTAAAGCCCAGAGGTGGTGCAACAGTTTGTTTTTCATGATTCCATATTTTTTTCATCAGATTTTAGAAATTCCATATTCATTTCTCTATGCATGCTCTGAAAAAGTAAAGATTATCAACAATTTTCTTGATTCATTTTATTGTTTCTTAAAGCCAAACAGTTGCCCTTAGTTAGTTTAGTTTTGGGTCTGGTCTGTGGTCTATATTTTTTTTTCTACAAGTCTGCTAGTATCATATCTAGTCTTTTTTTCCCCAATGCAAGCACCATTTTCCCATTTCATGGACAGCGTTGTGAAAAGGGGATGAGAGATCAGGGACGAGCAGACATGCAGTATATGACCGTGACGGAAAGCGATCTCACTGCGTTGTGTGTGTGTAGTTATGGGGCTGGATGGGTACAGCACCGTACAGGGGTACTCTGCCCCCAGAGCCAGCGGTACTGTATTTTTTAAAATTATTCTAATATGTAATTTGGTAATTCTTCTACAGTCGTCTGAATCCCTACGGGTGCTATTTGCTGTCTGTAATGTGTTCATTTCCCCTTGGTTGTCCTAAAAGAAATGACACTGAACTGACCAACTCTATACCAAAATGTTAATTTCATGGCATATATAGAGCAACACAACATAGTGGTGCAAATAAAACTGTATAACCAAATAGATATGGGATGCGTGTCACTCTGTTTAACTGACTGACATATGTGCTGGATGCAGGTTTCTTACCGACTGCGCCACAGAGCAGAACAAATGAATTATCCACGCATCGCACGCGTCTACGGTCAACGCGTGCGATGCGTGGACGATTCAGTTCTGGTTTGCCAGGCTTGGTGGTCGCTTTTATTTTGAAAGAAACGCGTATGCGGAATCTGGAAACGAAGGAAAAAAAACCCATGTCTCTTTGTAGTCGAAGATCGGAGCTTTGATCGTCGATCTATAGTGCGCGATCTCTGCCTTTTCCAGCGGGGAAATTAACCAGCGCGTGTTCAGCCCGCCGACATGCCGACCAGCAGCAGCGCTGCCGCGGCGGCTGCGATGAATCCCGCGGCGCTCCATGAGCAGCTGTCGGTCATCATGGGGGCGTTGACCCGGGCCGCGGTGCTGGAGGTGTGCGAGCTGGTGCACGAAGGATACGCCGCCTTGCAGCTCGAGATCGCCCGCAGTCACCAGGAGATCTCCCGGGGCCGCCAGGAGAACGAGGACCTCAAGAAGAAGCTTCACCTCATCGAGTCCATCATCGTCCGCGGTGGGAGCGGTGCAGGCCAGGCTGCGGCCGCGGCCGCTGTGGGCATAACTGCTGCAGCGGCCGTCGA
>OMKY01045463.1:0-11742 GCA_900302395.1 Bregmaceros cantori
ATTATTAATAGTTTGCAATGTTAATATTACAAACTTTTTGCTGTTTCTCTATCTCCATTGTATAGTAAAAGCATGAAAGAGCCTACTCTTACAGGCTAAATTATAATATATTGGGCTTTCACGCAACCTTACGTGTTGTCTTTATTGTATTGGGGCCTTGACACTGGAAAAATTGCATTGGGAACAACATATTCAACACGTTTGAGCAGAGAATAGGCCAAACCATGAAACGATTAATCGCTGCCGAATAATCGATTATTGAAATAATCACAAATAATAATTACACACAATTTGTATTGATGTTTGAAAGTCGAGTAAATAACCATATCAAGTAAAGCTGGGTCAACAAAAGAAAAGAAAATCGATTTAAAATTGATTCTTGTTCTGAATTTCATCAATCAATTCAAAAAGGAAGTGGATCGATTTTGGAAAAATATACATTTATTGGTAACACTTTATATTTACGTTCCACGATAAGTGGTTAACCAGTGGTTTGTAGTGCATCCATAATACTATTATATATGGATATATTACTATACCATATATTATTAAATGTTATTAAACAATAATAAAACAATTGTATAACACCTACTAAACATGTTTTGTATATAATAATGCATTAATAGACATACAACAAAAACACTTTATATAGCACTACAAGTGGTTAACTAATGGTTCGTGGTGCATCTATAATACTATTATTAATGCTTATAAAAAAAAAACAACCGATTGTATAACACTGTAAAACGATTGTATAACACTGATCAAACATTTATTTTCTTATTTCCGATGCAAAGAGTATCTACTCCGATCTTTCCTTATCTCCCAGCCATGCTACGAAGGAAATTTTGACCTCTATTGATCTGATATATTGATCACTTTACCCCCAATTTGTTATTTCGGTCGTGACCCAAAGGTTGTGTCCAGGGAATGAAGATGGGACTGAAAATTCACCAGTAAATTGAGAGGCTTATGACTCGTCGCCACAACAGATCAGCACCCATCTGTCTGTTGATCTCCGTCATGCCCCCTTGGGCATGACTTTACATGAATTTTTCCCACACAGGAGCATTTTACCCTGAGAATGTTGGAAGTTTCCGATTGCCATCCCAGCTGCTTCAGATGGAGAAGCTGCTTCACCATAGACTGAATATAAAATAGACGCAGCGTGCATGACATCATCCCACTGCTGTGGGCGAACTCGGGTTGTGCCGCCGACTGCGCGCTGCCATTGTTCAACTTCCCTGTGTATCTGGGACAAGGAGAGATAGAGAAAGCTATACAGTATATGAGAGAGAGACACCCCACACGCGACTTCTTCCGGTGGTACTGTCCGCGAGGAGGCCAACGACAGAGTCAGAATTAATGGGATCCTATGGGAGCTGAAATAAGAACGCCAAATCTGACGCGTTTGTGAAATTATGACATCCCTCACTCAATTAACCGCTAATTACACCGACAATATAAATTAAAACATCAATTAGAAACGATCTTTAAATAGGTTAAACGACCTGCTAAAATTGGTACATTTCTATTGTAAACCCTTGTGGTAGTCGACTCCGACCACTCGGAAGTCGGCACGCCGGCTGAAGCGAATGCGGCGTCCATATTTATATACAGTCTATCGCTGGAGTCTATTACTCCTGCAGCGCCAGGATCTAAAACATCTGCCGGAGGGCAGCAGTTCATATTGACTAAAAAGGATGTGAGACCGATCGGCCAGCACTCTCTTTGCCAGGCTTAGTACAGATGTCTCATAGCTAGTTAGGGAGGCCCGTGGAGCCTGGGAAGTACCGCTTTCCAGCAGTGGTGGAAAGTAACAAATTACATTTACTCACATTACTGTAATTAATTACTTTTTATGAGTACTTTGTAATTTTCTCAGTGGTTTTTGAAATGTGTAAATTCTACTTTTACTTAAGTACATTTTTACCTTAGTACTTTTAATTCATTACATTTGAGTGCCGTCACATTACTGATTACAAAACATATTGGTGGATGGTGAAAAAAATGTATTCCGGCAGAATACTCATGCTTTTTTTGCGTTAAATAATTGAAAGTAACTTTTACTAATTTTACTCATTACATTTTAAATGAATTCATTTTGTACTTTTACTCGAGTACATTTTGAGATGGGTAATTTTAATTTTACTCTGAGTGCAATTTAAGCAAAGTAAAGATAATTTTACTCAGTTACAATTGTTCAGTACTCTTTCTACCTCTGCTTTCCAGTACTCCTGAAAAGACTTCACCAGGGTCGCTGAATAATGCTATTCCCCTATAGTTAGAGCACCGTTTGTCTCTGTCTGCATGTATGCCTGTATGTGTTGTGTGTCTGTCTATATGCGTGTCTGTGTATGTGCCTGTGTGTGTGTCTCCCGGTATGTGTGTGTGTGTGTGTGTGTGTGAGTATTCAGAGTGTCTGTGAGCAGCGTCTCTAATGGCCTTTACTGATGTCTGCACTGTTTACACTCTGCATGGATACCCACACAGTACCCTATTAGGATATACTGTCTGACTGTGAAAGAGACAGAGAGTGGGGGAGAGAGAGAGAGAGGTTTGTGTTAAATGTAGACGTATTGTATATTGTATTACATAAGGAAAGACATTAAGAAAGCCTTTGCTGTGTACCCATAACCTAAAAGTGCCCATAATGGCTAAAGAAATCTTTTATTTGAGCTTTCAGTCCGGGAAATGTTGGCCTACCACTTGCAATGATTGGATTAATGCAACGTCCCAAACCTCATCTTAGAAATGATATCCTAGTCCTTAGCTGTAGCTATTATAGCCCTTGTTTTTTTTGCTAGCCTGGTAAGCCAGAACCAACGAATCGTCCACCCATTGCGCATGATTGTAACGAAAATTGGGTCTGGTCTCGAGTGAATCAACAGCCGGCCGATCAGAGGCACTTTGAGGCGGGTCTCTCTGCCAAACGAGATATTGGCAGAGTTTGGTACGTTACGTTACCAAGAAGCGCCGTCGTCACATTCTCCGCCTACTGTGCTGTGATTGGATAACTATGATTTTAAAAAAATCGAAATACTCCTCCCCCCTCCAACACATGCCACACCCTTTTTTCGATTCGCTCATATTAGTGGCGTCATGGCGCCACCCAGATTTTTGCCGTAAAACTTGTCGATATATAGTGCTGCCCAGTAGCTCAGTCGGTTAGGCAGCGCACTGGAAAGCACGCATATGCCTTAATGGCGCGCTGAGTCGGTGGTTCGAATCCCACCACCGACGTATTTCCCGAATGTCTACCCCCCATCTTCACCTGTTTCCACTAACCCTAATAAATAAAGCTTGGAGAAAACAGCCTGAATGGACTGGAAAAAACATTTAAAAAAATTGTCGATATATCAGTAACCAATATATATTGGTGGGACACTATGTGTTCCTTTCCATGCAACATGTTGAAAAGAACAACCGAAGCACTGGTGGACTACAATCTTTCATTGGTCAAGTTAAAAATTGCTCTTCGCTGTGTCCTCTATATATCGGGGATGGAGGGACAGACTCACCTCTCTGGATCCCACAAATAATATTTTTTAATTATATAATCTTTTTCCTATCAGTTTAAAATGGAATGCATGCAAGTATATATACACACACACACACCCATGTGCGCACGCACCACACACACACACAGGCACACACACACAGGCACACACACACACACACACACACACACAGGCACACACTCTATTACTGCCTGGCTACAGAGTCATTTAAAACAAGCTCTGAACCTCAGGAGAATGGACTGGTCTATTTGGCTTATCACTGCTAAACACCTGTCCCCCATAACTCTCTATCTCTCCTTCTCGTCTGCTCACTCCATCTCTCCCTCTTTCTTCATCTCAAAACATTTTCTCTTTCTCATGTGCACTCTCTTTCTCCTCCTCACTCTCTTCTTCTCACGCTCATACTCTCTCTCTCTCTTTCTCATGATCTCTCTCTCTCTCACACTTTCTCTCTGGCTCTGTCTATCTCAATCTCTATCCCACTCTCGCTCATGCTCTCTCTCTTTTTTTGTTATTACTCATTTTTCCCAGACTCTCTATGTTTCTCATATACTCTCTCTCGGTCAATCTTTCTATCTCCTCCCTCACAATCTCTTGCACTCCCCCTAACTCTCTCAATTAACTTAACTTACTCAAGTTTAGAAATAAGACTATGAATGTATCAAACTATTGCATTTTGAGTACATTATGTATGTGATGTACATTTTAGAATCTACTTTAGGCAGTTTGGCACTCAGCAGCTGCTAAATATAATGAAAACGAGCAAAATGTAACTCAAGTCAAACTTAGTTACTATTAAAATAAAGTAGTCAGTAATCTAATGAGTTAATTTCTCTCCCCAAGAGCGAGAGAAATATGACCGCAACATTTGTTCCAACAGTTCCCAACGGGTGTCGCTAAAGGCCAAGTTAAAGTTGAGTAAAAGTAAAGAGAAAAGTGACTTGTGTAAAATGTACACAAATGTAACAGAGTAAATGTAATGGGTTATTGCCCATCTCTGCATCTTATCAATAAAATGTTCAACACATCTTCAGAATTGAGCATGTCCACCTTATGATCTACAAAACATGACAGTAGTTATTTAGTAGTTTACATAATGCCTATGTGATCTACGTGACCTTAAGTAAGACATGTGAATTTCCTATAACGCACCTCGGCCTCAATGAATGCTCGTGTCTCTGCAGGATCCCGGCAGACGTGGATCCGGTGACCGTCTTCGCGTCTCTATCCCCGGAGGGCGTCCTCATCATCGAGGCCCGTCTCAGTCCGCCCTACGACCAGATCAGTGGTGGACAGGCAGGACAACCAGGGGGGGCCACACAAGAGCTCGCCGCCCCTGGCACTCAGTCACCTGCCCCTATGCTGTAGACCCCCGCGCTTGTGCTATGATGAACAGTGGACAGAGCCCCTAGCATCTTCTGCCCTACCACTTTACCTGTTACCAAGGCAACCACATCCTATACCCCCAGGAACCACTTCTGTGACCCTAGCAACGTCTTCTATGCTAACAACACTTCCATTACCACGGCAACCATATCTTCTCGCATTAGCAACCTCTTCTGATACTATAGCAACTGCATCCTCACCCGTAGCGACCACATTGTTCACCTTAATCTACCCCAAACAGCAAAGGGTGAAATATTACTAAAATTGTGTTTTCATTTATTTTGGCACCTATGATCATATGATGATTGATCATAAGGAAATTATGATGGATCATAAGGAAATTCCCATTATATTGGACATGTGACCATATTCACATCCACGGATGCTTTTCACTCACCTGGAGAAGTTTGAACTTCGGGAGGCCTGGAGGATTTCTTGTAACGCTGTGACATTAGTGCAAACATTTTTGTTGTGTGTTAAATCTAGATATTGTGTATGTTGTGTGACCTCGGAATACTTTTAGTGAACCTTTGCCATCCACCCATTCCCTGAAAGCTTCCTTAATGGACAGAGAAAGTTGTTAGTTTTTCCATCTTTTCTAATAGGAAATGATTGCCACACTACTAATGACCAGAGATGGCAATTGACAAAGTACAAATACTCAAGTACTGTACTTAAGTAAAATTTTCAAGTATCTGTTCTTTTAGAAGTACTTTTTTCTGTGATTACTTTTTACTTGTACTGAGTACATTTTTAACAAAAATATCTGTACTTCTACTCCTTACTTTTACCAAAACAGGCTTGTTACTTTTTCTCTCTTTTTTGCGCATTGAAGGGGTAGGATAACATGAATAATATGAGTCCGTATTATCACCGGAGTGATGCACCGGGTACAGCCCCAGTTATTAATTTAATAAGTGGTTTTCATTTACTCCCGAGATATAAGCCAAATTACGCTAGCTTGTTAGTAATGTATTCAAACAATAACACATGATTTTATTTTTAGTACTTTTTGAGTACATTTCTCAGCCTGTACTCTTCACTCTACTCAAATAGATATTTGGATCAGTACGTTGTAGTCTTACTCAAGTTGTTTTTTTACTAATGTATTTTACTCAAGTAGGAAATCTGGGTACTTTTGCCATCTCTGCTAATGACCAGATCTAATGTCACCCTGGTATGCTCCAGATGTGGCCAAAACATCTCAGGGTGTGTGAAAAAGCATAATACAATCATAAGAATATCGTCAAATGTCGTGAGAGAAATTAACAACGAAGTCCTCTGAATTGTCATTACTCGGAATTGTGTGTTGCCCCGTCTTACGAGCAACCACAGGCTGGCATAGACTTCTGTTCCTCTCTGTCTCTCTCGCTCTCTCTCTCTGCCAATTCATTCTAATATTTCTTCGCTCATTCAACGCTGACGCTGTTGTCACGGAGAACACAGTGTGTAAACTGCATGAATTTCATTCACTTCAGAAAGTTCAGAAGTTTTCAACGCTTTATGATCTTAATAACCTTTGAAATGTTATGTGTGCGTGATGGCGCGTGTGTTGTTCAACTTCAGTCCAACTGGCGGTGTATTTCAGAATTCACTGACTCATCTATTAAGGGAAGTTTGTAAACATTGAGTTGAGGACATTTGTACAACAATCAAATAATCCTGTGCAGTGCCTATATTTGTATTTGTATTATTTTTTTATTATTAGTAGTTGGTAGCAAATAATGAAACAATAGCTTAATAATAACAAAGAATAACTTTATTTTGCTATTTGCTATTATATAATGCTATTACTGTATTTACTGCCAAGCATTTTACAGTCAGATTGAACAAGTGCAGACCATTTATTGATTTGACTTAGATTTGCAAGGCTTTGAGTTCAACTTTATCAACACATCTGTCACGGGTTATTAAACGAATGAGCAATGACCCAGAGAGGAGACAAAGATGGAGGGTTAAAGGACCCTTTATTTGCATGAGAAAAAAAAACAATTAATATTGTAAGTAGGTCGAAAGACCCTTTAGCAGTCGTGATGGAATACATAAACAAAGTCTATCTAAGAACTGTCTATGGCTTCATCATCAGACACGTTACTCATCTCAATATTTGAGTCCACCGGGGCGGAATGAGGTTCCGGTGGAGGCTACTGGAGTTCGTGCTGAGCCAAGGCTTTGGGGCTGCGTCCTTCCGGGGTCGGACGCTGTCTTAAATGGAGGCGGACTGTTGATTGCTGACGCGGGGCAGCTGGAGGCACTGGAGGCTCCGCGGACGATCCATCGAGTCGTGACGTGGATGGGCGGGGACGATGCGCGTTGTTCGTCCAGCTGGCCCCGCTGACTTGTAACACTTATATTTGCAAGGCTTTGAGTTCAACTTTTTTAACACATCTTCAACATTCATTATTCATCTCAGAACCTGGACAGTAGCAATGTGACATATTTGTACTCCAATAGACGTGGGGGGAAAAAATACATTCACAAAGCAATACAGAGTAACGGACTCCAGAAAGCAGTGAAACTGACTCCATATCCAATTTGGGATCTTTACATGATCTAGTTCCTGATTATAACAAAAAATGCAATCATCTCCAACAAGGTTGATTCATTTTCTCTAGATAAACATTTTTATTTTCATATTTATTTGAATTTATTAATTTAAATTATAACATATTTATTTATAGGCCTAAGATATGGCGCATAATTCTTCTCTATAGCGAAAACATATTTTGAATGAACAGTAAACCTTTTTTTTTTTTTAAATTGTTTTCATCTTTATAAGGATTAGTCAGAAACTGGGTTGAAGAGATTGGGGGTAGACATCGCGGACAAGCCGACGAGGGGAGGAGAACTCGCGGCACCTGCGATAGACACAGTGTCATTAACATAAATGCTGCACGTTAGATGCACCATCTTGAATCACTCCAAATGCCAAACGACGCCCCTGAGTGAACCAGAAACATTTGAGAACATGTGAAAAGAAAACAACTGCTTAAACAGTTTTGTTTTTTAAAAATCTGTAATGGGGAACGAGATCATGACGTCAGGCGAGGAATCCTGCTGCCATTTCAGGTGGAGCGCGCCGCTGCTCCAACTGCATTTCCGCCTCCTGGCAGAGCTTGTGACACACGGGGAAGTTTACATTCGCCGCATGTGAGCGTGTGCATCACGATCCACTGAATGACTATGCGTGCATGGACGCATGCATAGCCGTGCCCAACAGCGGAACATGCACATCTCTCAGCGTGTGTGCTTATCAACGCGGGCTGCTTCGCTGTGTCTGTGCGGCGGGATTTGCGAGGTCTCTGTCACGAGGGTGGACTTGAATATTTAATTTCCTTATATTCTCGATACGGACCATTTCTACTACCTATCTACTTTTTGTTTGTTAATGTTTAAATTGAGGTGTGTATCAACAGTGCACATTTGACGCAAGTGTCAACCTTCGGTCGTGTCCACGAATGCTCAGATGCATGTGCGTGATGCACACACTGCTACAGGTGCGCTGAGTCCGCATGAGTCGGTCGCGGCTGACGCATGCGTCTCAAAGACGCATCGCAACCAACGGTCGTAGAGGACTCAAATACAAGTGATGCCATCGCTCGTTCCTAAGCCAACAATTTTCATCAACGTCAACTTTTACAGGCTTAATTTCAAGAATTTTACGGGTTTACTCTCATGTTGCACAGGCTATAGATAAAGATTGTACAGGCCTAATCTCACAGGCTTAATTTAAGGTCAAATACTTTTGCATGGTCACCAGGGCTTGAAAACAAAATTATTTTTCAAACATTCCGTTCTGAACGGTTCAGCCAGGCCTTTCTTTAACGTTTTCGTTCTCTGAACCGTTCCGCCACCAAAATATTGGTCCTGAACCGGTTCGGAACGCAAAAATGTTGTTTGTTCTTAAAGTTCCTAATTTTGGTGAAATATTAAGTTTGTTATATAGTTTATACAAAATATATTTGGTGGACTTTCAAACTTCAGTGCAACTGTATTAACGTGAAAACCGGGTTTAAAACGCCATTACATTCGCTTCCTCGTCTGTCCACAAGATGGAGCCCCAGATGCATGGGGCTTTATGACTGACAGTGAAAGTTGGATGGATGCACCACTGGAAATAGTCTCCCAGACATAGGATATGTTAAAATATATAGAGAACCAAAAAAACCAACATTTTTAACCGGTTTTGTGGATTTCATTCAGTTTCCGCTCCTCCTAAAATTCAGTAAATGTCCGTTCATTTTCGGTTTTCTTTTCGGTTCGTACCCTGATGATCACGCAATCCCTAGATGACGTTTTTTACCATTCTTTGAACTAAAGAAGCATTTATGACCCCACTCTCGGAACAAAAGGGAGCACACATGCCTACAAGTTGAAGTTTCTCCATTTAGATTTTCTGCTTTTTTTTCTGTACACTCAACATGCTTTTATCTATTTATTTTACTTATTCAACTAATTGTTTCTGCCGTGGTAAAGTGCTTTGTGACTCCTGAAAAGTGCTTTATAAATACATTTTACTTACTTACTTAATATTTTAACATCCGTCAACAGAGTTAACCATCCGTTCTGTGATTGGTTGGTCTAGAGAGGAAGCTGCCAATAGGAAAGCGGCCCCTCGCCCTCACACAGGTCACGGGCGTGCAGGACGAGAATGCCACGCCCACCGCAGACTACCAATTGGCTCCTGCGCCTCCGCAAGCCACACCCACTACAGACTACCCATCAGTCCCTGCTGCTCAACTAGCCCCGCCCACTGTGGAGTATGTTCCACCTGAGCCCGCCATCAACCCACCAACACCAGCTCCACACCTAGCAGAGAGTGGACCAGGACAGAACAACACAGGTACACACACAAGTCCGAGTCGAGTCCGAGTCTTTAGGGATCGAGTCCGAGTCGAGTCCGAGTCTTTAGGGGTCGAGTTCGAGTCCGAGTCTTTAGGGTACAAGGGTACAGGTTTATATAGAAATGTAATGATTATGAATAAGTATTCACCAACAAGGTTAAATCTTCGATATCGTTGTGAATGGAATTGGTGGGGGAACTTTCCGGTTGGGGTTACGTTCCAGGGGGAACTTTTTTGTTGGTGTACTTGCCTACCGGATGTGGCAGAAGTAAACAACCCAGTCCGAGTCCATTCATTCCTTAATTCCGAGATAGTTGGTGGCGGTAGGCAGAAAATGATTATCCATCGGGCAGAGCGACAAACAATAGTGACTCACCTTTCTTTATGCTTGGTTGTGAAGTGACGCAGGAAGTTGGACATTGTTGAACCTACTTCGTTAATACACTTCCCACAGCGTTAACGGTTGTCTTTTCGTTCCGCAATATTTTGTGTGAAGCCTGTATAGTTATACTGGATTATGAAGGGCAAGTTGAAGTTTGTGGACGATGGTGGAATAGCAGCAGGAGTTTTGAGGCTTGCTGTGCCTGTTGCTGGAGAACCTGCGCTGGTCGCCGCCATGACGGGCTGAGGTAGGTGAGCAGTGCGCAACCTTCTTTTATTGTTTAACGCCGATCGACACTTGTCTGAACATGCCTTTGCGCACGTGGATGGAAAGGACGCGGAGGATTTTTTAAAGCCGGGAAAGACTTGTGAAATACTCGTTAAGAGTCATTGACCTAGATTACCGAGTCGAGTCCGAGTCGAGTCTCTAGTCCCGTTTTTGGTGACTCGAGTGACTCGCGAGTCGAGTCTTTTGACTCGAGTCTGCATCTCTGACACACATACAGACACACATAGTCATACACACTGAAACACACACATACACGCACAGATACACTGACACATGCTCTCACACACACCCACAGAAATGGACACTAATACATTGATACACAGACAGTTACACACGTGGACACATGCACACATTCAAACAAATTCAAAATTGTCAACTTTTCAGCTTTCCTCTGTAGCTCTGACCTGTTCATTCTCCTTCTCTCTCTCTCTCTCTCTCTCTCTCTCTATCCCTCCTTGTCTCTTTCTCCCTTTCTGTCTCTCGACCTTATTTCTTTCTCTCTCTCCCTTTCTCTCTTCCCGTCCTGTCTCTCTCCCCAGATATCCATACAGAGTTTGTCTCACTCTCTCAAGCATTGGCTGCGGATTAAGCTCCACACCTACTGCAGCCTACAGACTGACTAGTGACCCCAGCACCACTCTCCCTCTCTCTCTCTCTTTTCTCTTTCTGTCGCACACTGTCTTGCTCTCTCTCTCTTTCTCCCTCCGTCACTGGTGTCTGATCAAACACAAAGCGACCGCCCACATCCAATTTGCAAGATGCAAGTAACGAGTCGCTCCATTTTTTTTTTTTTTACAACACTACACCAGAGAATCTGCAACCAGCACACGGCCGTCCCTCACCGACAAAATAATGTACCTGTAGAGGTATGTCACAGTGCCCACAGTGTGTATACAATTTCCCCAGAAATGGGAACTGCTACATACCCATATTATATTTCCCGGGAAATCCGTCACTGCACCATCACCAGGTCGTGACGTAGTTCCCTCTGGCTGATTGGTGGTTGACGTAGCCACGGGAGGTAGCACCTACCGTTTAATTTTAATATTAGATCTAACGCTTTCTATCTCATTCTGTCTCGCTCTCAGTGAACACTGCTGTGATGGGTATCTGAAGCTCTGTTGTGACAACCATCTAAAGAATTTTAGGTATAGAGTTCGGGGGGGACTTCCAGTGTCTGAACGTCACATCCGGTGTCATTTAGTTCGCTAAATGTGTGCCTTACATTTCAAGTGCACATTATGTATTAATTAATTCTTTTGATTTTTGTGTGGTTCACAGCACTCTGTCAAGCAGCGACTTATTGTTACTCTACCACACC
>OMKY01045465.1:0-10337 GCA_900302395.1 Bregmaceros cantori
GGGGGGGGGGGGGGGGACATTATTCACTGATAGACAGATAATTACCTATAGTCTCACGTTGGGCGGAGCTGTTTCCTCGCACCGCGGGACCTCACTAACACACAGGGAGAAGAGAGAAAATCACCTGTTCGGTGTGAACAACTGATTTTCTCTGTAGAGCGTTGTTCAAGAGCCTCAGAAAACAGCACATTCATATATGTTACTATCTGTTCATCAAGAGAATATAGGAACGTCTCGATTTTATTCCCGTCTGTGGTTCTGCGTGCGCTCGTTTATAGGTGGTCACCCGCGTCTGTGATGCACAAGCACAAGAGCATACACAGATTGACACGGTACAAACCTGTTGAAAGATCATTCTTTGAATTTGTTTTGGAACAACACATGTGCACGTTTGTGGTCGTCCCATACCGTTGCCAACCAACGCTATGGGGTGGAAATCCAGTGTTAAAATGTTCTTGATTTATTGAAATAGTGCAAAATTACATGTGTTTTGTAACTTGTGAAAAAAAATATACGATTGAGGCTGGCCCCATGGCGCAGCAGGTTAGACCACTGCTCCAAGCCAGCCCCATTCATTGTTGTTGCTGGGGCGTAGATGACAGAACACGCAGCACCGTGAGATCGCTTCCCCTCATGGTCGTATACTGCATGTCCGCACGTCCCGCTCTCACATCCACCTTTCACACTAACGCTGTCAGTAAAATGAGAAAGTGGGTGCCAAAAATATAACTTCAAAAAATAAAATAGATTATAATTTTTTCATAATACACAAAATGACTTAAGCTTATATTTTATCTTTCGACTCCGGCACCAAGTTCAACATCCGAAGTTGTTGGGAAATAATCTGTTGAGATTATTAGATTCAGGTTTGTTTTTATTCCAAAGGTACCCCCTTGCCAACAACACAGGTCGCTCTTTAGTCACTGAATGAAATGGAAAAAAGATAATTTAACACCAGACTTGAATTTTCACGCAACTTTTGTGTTGCTATGGTGACTGAAGGAGTCCTGCCCTCCGATTGTCTTCTTGTGAAATTAGAGGTTACAGAAATGCTGAATTTGTGACAAATAGCGCAGCATGAGCATCAGATCATATTTTGGAAACACAGATGGCAAGTGCGAAATAACCTAATACTCGAGTAGATTTTTCAAGCATCTGTACTTTTAGAAGTATTTATTTCTCTGACGACTTTTTACATGTACTCAGCAATTTTCAAAACAAATAGCAGTTCTTCTACTCTTTACATTTCCCAAAACAGGATTGTTACGTTTTATATATAGACAGGTTTACGTGCAAAACACTGGGGGAGTCACTTTGTCCCACGCTTCTGCAGGTCACTTCCGGTGCCTATATGTATGTATATAAAGTCTGGTAGAAGAATGCGGTACGTGGACACAAAAACACACAAAACGCACACCAGTTCCAAATCCGACCTCTAGATGTCGGCCTGTGACCCGTTACACATCACTCTCCTTGCTTCGTTAATCTTTTTGTATAAATATTGATGAAATGGCACGAGTGGTCACATGTTCTTCTGGACCAATAGGCTGGCTGCTTCTACTAGTACTTCCAAAAGGAATGAAACAAATGGAACGGGTTGAGCTGATTATTAAATCATGCATTTGTGGGTCACGGATCCGCACGGACCACCACAATTTTTAAATAATAATAACCCTGTTGGTGTGTGCTCCCACCGAATAGATATGTTGAAAAATAGCCAAATACACGGTAAGTAAATGACACCGGAAGTGACATTCAGAGACTGGAAGTATCCCCTGAACTTGTCTATAGATTTTATAGGTATATTTTATGGCGCAACAACAGTAATGCGCAATAACTGGAAGTGCTCTCATAATTTGGTACACCTAAACCAACAACTGCCCAACATTTAGTCTGACACAAACCCATGGCAATTTACAGCATAGTTTCATGGTTTTCTTCATTTTCATGTTTTATTTAATCATATCAAATTTGCATGGACGAATAGATAGACGCGTCAGTTCAAAACAGCCATCAATAACAATGAGTCAATTCCTTGGTGATTATTGATTATAATATTAATTGGCAAACAATTTAATAATCGATACACAGAGATGGCAATTAAAAACACTTAAGTACTGTACTTGAGTAGTTTTTTCATATATCTTTACTTCAAAAATACTTTTGAGTAATTTTTAGAGGCTGTACCTTTTACTTTCAAAAACACTTTTTGAGTGTTTCTGAGCCTGTACTTTTAACTCTCCTCGAGTAGACATTTGGATCAGTACTTGTAGTAGTACTGAAGTTGTTTTTTCACAAATGTATTTTACTCTTACTCAAATAAGACATTTGTGGACTTTTGCCATCTCTATCGATACATAATTGTTGCTCGGTGCCGCCATCACCTCAAAACGTTTTATTTTATTTTATTTTTTTTACAGTGGAGAAACGACTATAGATTTGCACGTTTAATGAAAGACCTGAATGTGAACCTCAGAACTTCTCAGAGGTTGGAACCCACAACATCCCGTCTGGAGTCACCAGCATCGCACACTCATAACGCACCATGAAAAATGCACATAGGCCCACCGCAGTAGCTCAGTCTGCGCAATTCCAAGCGTGTGTGTCTCTGCGCACGTATAAGCGGAGAGCCGTGAGTTCGCAGCCCCTCATCCACAGCTTTGCCGCAATTCTCCTCCCCCTTCTTTCCTCCCTACCCCCTTTCCAGATAATCCTGCATGAGTCTGAAAAATTGTCCGAATGGGCTGAAAAAAATACATATATCAAGAAACAGTTTTAGCAATGCTCACATTATTTGAAGTGGATTTCAGATAATTAATGTTCCAAAGATTTCAGACCCGAACAATCAATTGTTTTATTCTTGAGGTATAGGAGAAACGTTATAGAACACTAAACTTTAATCTGTTCCATGCTTTGTAAAAAGTAATGTGTCAGATTACTGATAGGGATGTTGCGCGGTGACATCACGGCTTGGCGGCGGCAGACATTATGGTGGTATCATATCAGACAAACAGGCAGAGAGCGATATTTGCATAACATTGTCCATTTAAAAGTCTCCCATTATTGACCCATCCATGGTAATATGCTATTAATCGCCAGCAGATGGCAGCATAAGTACGCCCATTGTATTCCCTTTATATAATGGACGTTAAGTAGTAAGATTCCACTTAACCGTACGTGTACTTCACCGTACGTGATACAGTACCAGCAAAATGTCTGCCGCCTAAATGCCGTGACGTCACGTGCAACAGCCCTATTACTTGGAAAAAGGACTGAAATCAAAGCAACATATTTACTGTTACTTGGTTACTGACATCACTGATGGATACAATGGCTGTTCCATCGACCTGCAACAAAAGTGGAAATATTTCAACTCCAACATGGACAAGCATCCGTCCGTCGCTTCACAGTCAGGGTGTGATGCATGAATGTCTACCACTTCACAACAAGTTCACCCATTCATAGGAGGAAGGAAAGTTTAGTGGAGGTGACGTTGTGTTTGCGGGTGTCCTGGTCTTTGTTGGCTCATATCAACTTCCATCACACCAAACATGGTGCTTGTACTGGTCTAAATGCAAGTATTGTACGGTGTGTTTCTACCAGGGCTTTGAACCGGTTCAAGGAAAGAAAACGAAAACCGGCAACATATGTTACATAGCATTAAACAGCTGACAGGAATGAAATTAACCATTCCGGGAACAATATTTTTTTGTTCTAACTGGCTCAGGAACGTCAATTTATTGGTGGAACACATAACCGGAAACATTATAATTCTGTTTCTGTTCGGAATGACAATATTGGTTCAAAGCTCTGGTTCCTACCAAAACTGCTTGTTGCGGCGTCAGAAATCCCGAAAATGCCATATAGGCGGACGGGAAGAGACACGGCGGTGACAAACGACGCAACTTGGCGTCCAATGTCAATTGACGGGGATGTCGGTGTCAAACCACTGCCAATTGACCCGGGAAACGAGCAGTGCCTCAAACGCGGGACATGGAAAAATTGAAGTCGAGCGGCAAAAATGCTAGGGACGGGGCCGTGTGGTGGCAGAGTGGTTATAGAGCACACCCCCAAGACCACAGGTCGAGCAGTGCTGCAGGTTCTCATACCCTCTCCGGCTTTTCTGCAATGCCTTCCCCCGACTCTTCGTCCCGGTTTCAGATTAAATCCTGTCACTATCTCTCTCAATGAAGAAAAGAAAACTGCGTTTGCGCCGGAAAAATATAATAACAAAAATAATAAAATATTGAGCCACCACCAGGCGGGCGGCTCGAATGAACGTCAATTTGGTGGAAACGCACCTTTACACTGAGAGACAAAATCAAGGCCTGGCAGTATGTAGCCTATGGAATATAGCAGACGCAAATTGGACACAGCAACCGGGTTAGTTTTGAACACGAGTGAAGACTAGCCTGCCTAACCAACGAATCGTCCATGCATCGCACGCCGCTAGATGGTACATTGGCTCTGGGCAAATCAGGCAGATGTCGCCCGTATAAGGGCTGACCTATCGAACTATTCAAATCAAGGTGTGGGCAGAGTTTCATATGGGCAACGTGAGACGTGGGCGGAGTTTGGTTGTTACGCCTCCACGCCGCTCGTCCCACCAACTGCGCAGTGACTGGATAACACCATTTGATTGACACTTTTCATGTTTTTCGACCCTGGTTTTACCAGACCCAATGATCCTTCTAATCACGTGCGATGCGTGGACGATATATTGGTTCTGGCTCGCCAGGCAAAGTGAAGACAGTCTTCTCTCTGCTGCCTGAGATCCATGATACTTGAGTCCCCTCCGTCTTGGAGCCAACGGTCGTCTGCCAATATTTCCTCAGCTTCTGTGTTCATCTGTATCTACGCATTTGTGCCCCTGGCCTGATTCGACTCCGCTGCGACACTGGTGCATATCAACTCCCACCAGCGATGTCATCCAAAACTCAGTGCAGTGACAATGTGGTGGGAGGTTGTCCCTCACATCCCCCCGCGAGATGACTACGAGCGGACCGTCGACTGCCGTCAGCCCCGCTCGTCTCCCTCCAGGGTGCGCGCCCGAGCCGTCTCGCTGCCTGGCTACTTCCCAGCTGTCAATGCCAAAGAGTTGCTCGGCTGCATGGCGGTACTTCCAGGGCATGGTGTTCAACTTTGTCACTGATTCTTGGACATTTGTTCACAAGGATCTATCGATACTAACTGGAATCCCTGTGACCTTCAAATTTGACAACATTGCCAGTACCTTAACAGGCCACACAACCCTACAGAATGAGGAAACCACCACAAATTTTTACTGTAGGTAGCAGTTTGTCTTGGAATGCTGTGTTCTTCTCATGCCCTGCATGCCACCCCTTGTGATGTCCAAATAACTACATTTTAGTTTCAGTACCTTATTCCAAAATGAAGCCGGTTTGTCTTGTGCTTTAGCATATCTCAAGCTACACTGTTTGTGGCATGTGTGCAGAGGAGGCTTCTTCCAGGAATACTCTCCCATACAGCATTTCATTGTACAAAGTGTGCTGCAAAGTTCAACAACGCACTGTGACACCATCTGTCACAAGATGTAGGTCGTCCCGCACATCCCTCCTGGTGAGACAGCTACAAGCTGACCGTCGAATGCCGCCAGCCCGGCCCGTCACCCTTCAGGGTGCTGACCGTGCGCGCCCGAGGCCGCTGCCCGGGCACTGACCGGCTGTCGATGCCAAAGAGTCGTGCTGCTGCGTGCCGGTACTTCCAAGACATGGTGTTGTAGAGGATGGGGTTGATGGCAGCGCTGAGGTAGAACAAGACAACCGACACCAGGCTGCAGTACGTGGAGATCTTGGACAGAAGCGGCGGTGATTGCGCGTCGTGCGAGCGGAACTGCAGGTATCGGCCCACGTGGAAGGGCAGCCAGCACAGCACAAAGGCCAGCACCACTACCACTGGATGCGGAGACAAGAGTTTTACTGATTCAAGTTCAAATCTGAGTTAAGTCACAGCTCTCAAGGCTCACTCTTTGAGAGTGAGAATCAATCCATTCTCACTCTCACACATCACATCTTCGTTCTCACACATACTTCAATTTCTTATAATAATGATGCCACCCGTGCTAAGCAAGCTTAAAGTGAAATCAACTATGGCTTCCGCTGTTGGGGGTTAGGGGATGTTTTTAGGAGTAATTCCCACTCCAGATTATGGGGCCGTGGTTAAGTCAAAACAAGCCATTGTTTAAAAATTTCTCATTGGCTGTGTCCGAAATCGTTCCCTATCCCCTATACAGTGAACTCGACAGCAACGGCCGAGATTTCAGACACTAGATTCAGCGCTGTCAAAATTATCATAACATATGTAATTATAAAATATACATTTTTAAAATTCAACAGTCATCACAAAAAGTCAAAATGACCTACATTTATAACTATTTGCCGTGGTCAGTCTCTATTTACTCCTGCCAAGTTTTTGTAGTTTAGGTCATTTCTAAAACGCCTTGTAGTACATTATGGGTTATATTGCTTCGCACTTTTAGAAATTAAAATATTTTTTCTTGTTTCTAGAGACTGAAAATGTTGCGACCCGACACGATTAAGCAAACAGCGCCATCAAGTGGTCGGACAGTATGTAAAACACACATTTGCCATCAAGTCGCAGTACTTTCACAATCCGCTGATGTGTGCTCCGGCGGAGATTCATTACGTTTCGTTTGTTTTGTTTTTTTACCCAAATTGAAATAATGAAACAATGAAAAGTTAAGACTTGAAAAAATGGCTAATAGAAGTGTGAGTAGAACAGGCGTATAATAGAACTATGTATACATCAATCCCGTTCCGTTTTTGTGCCAACACTGGCATTTACGCACAAAGGTTTGTGAGGTATGCGAAGGGTGTGTGTGTGTGTGTGTGTGTGTGTGTGTGTGTGTGCGTGTGCGCGCGCGCGCGTGTGTCGTCTAGAATAGAATTGAGATTCTTCGAGCCGTGCGTAAAAGCGCGCGCCCTGCTTAGTTAGTAACCACAAGCGGTTGCATTTTAATTCTTACCAAGCATCTTGACAGTTTGCCTGTTGCTCTTCTCGCGGTGCGCCCCGCGGCAGCCGATGTGTGTCTCCCGGTGCCGGTGCCATAGACGACGTCCTATCAAGCTATACAGCACTGTGAGGCAGAAGACCGGCATGAAGAAAAACACTGAACTCAGCCACACCATAGCGCCCATCAGCCCTGAGTCCACCGCATACGGCGTTATTTTACACTCCCGTGAGTCCTCTTTCACGCTCGCGTTATCATTCCCAAGCATGTCTTGTTCCTGGTCCTCCACGACGCCCACCATGGCAAACACCGGCCCCGCGCTGCTCAGTGACACGGCCCACAGAACCAGAATAAGCCATCGAACCCGCCGCTTTGTGACCAGCGCCTTGGCGCGCAGCGGGAAGCACACGGCCACGTAGCGTTCCACCGACAGCGCGGTGATGCTGAGGATCGTGGAGTAGGTGCTCGACTCGGACACGAACTGAAACAGTTTGCAGAGCGCGTCGCCAAAACGCCACGGCCGATAGCGCCACATTCTATATAAGTCGGGCGGCATGCAGAGGAAGATGAGGAGGTCGCTGACCGCCATGCTACATAAATACAGATTGGTGGTGGTGCGCATATCGCGGTATTTGCTCACTACCAGGATGGTCAGCACATTGCCCGTCACTCCGATTAGGCACAGAAGTGCGCACGCCACTGTGATGGCCGTCAACACGGGGCTGGAAGTAATGGAAAAGTCATCGCCTCCAAAGGTGTCGTTAGACGCCTGACTCTCCTCGTGGCTGCGGTTGTGGGACACCCGTGAATATTCTGAAATATTCGCGCGTTCCGGGGACCAAGTGGGCATCATGCAGCGTTGCGCGTCATACGCCCCTGCAATGTGGCTCCAGCCCCGTAGTGATATCCGCGTGAATCCCCATCGCTTGTAAGACGAAGCAAAATATCTCCTCTCCTCAACAATCACGATCGTAATTGTATCTCATTTAATTCGCGTTGCTTTAAGGTGCGGGTAAAACAACAATCTCCTGGTGACGCACATTGCGCATTTGTTGGAACGTGATTTTCCTAATCGCAGTAAAAGGCAAAAATCCAAAAGTGATGGTTCTCCGGGGTGAACGCCACACTCTTTCCCTGTCTTGCAAAGTCCACTGGAACAGAGCCACGCGTGAACTGGCTCTCACCGCCACCACGTGCTCTTACTATACCCTGCGAGGGATGTTCACTGATGTGCGCAAGGGCTATCGGACGAAAACAAAATGCGTAATATGTACGTGTTTGTCACGTGGTCCGCAGGTATATGCCTCACGGCTCACGCCTCGCTTGGATGAGTGTGGTTTGTTGGATTCCACGACCCCCCCCCCCACGGCAGTTGTTTTTACGCAACTGGCGTGGGGCAAGAGAGGACTGATTTCTTCCCTTACAAAGCAATGACCGAAAACACATGAATATCTCTCCCTCTGTGTGTCTGCCTGTGTGTCTGTCTGTCTGTCTAATTGAATTCTGGGAAACGGGGAGGATCTACAGAATGCGCAAATATTGTATACATTTTTAAAAACTAAAGACTACCACCAAAATGGTCTAGCGATGACCCTGATATGTGCACGTAATTAAAAGAGTAGATATTTAAATAAATCCCTGGAATGGTCAGCACCTCAGAATGTGCTTCATATTAATTCCATCAACTAACAATTGTTTAATGTTTTTTTTCGCACTTTTTTCACCTTTTGTTCCGGGGCGGTAGCGCAATAGTAATTTTAGCCCATTTATAGCCTATAGCCTTACTTAGGGCGCAACTTTTTTTCAGATTTTATTCAAAAAGTAAGGCCTTACGTTTTTTTTTTTTTGTACTTCAAAATTGTCTTCAATATTGTTTTCTGTTTTTTCTCCGGGAGGTAGCATGATAGTATTTTTATTCCATTTATAGCCTTCAGCTTTAGTTACGCCGCAATTTCTCTTTTTTCAAAAAGTAAGGCCAAACGCGACCTACGGTCGCGCTTGGTTTGTACACACAGTTACGTTTTTGATTCACACTTCTTTTTTTTTTCATTTTTTGCTCCGGGCGGCAGCGCATTAGTTACCCCACAAATTCATTTATCCGATTTTCAAAAAACTAATAAGGCTGGAGGCTCCCGCCCGTCGTCAGGGGTTGGGGGAGGATAGAGGTAAACCAGGGGGACTTATCTCTGGAACAAGTGAAAACAGGGGGTCTGCCACTTTTTACTGGCACGATGAAGAAAAATTATGAAGAATCTTGACAAGTTGGTACCTCGCGCCCATGAATCTGAGCAATTCAGAATCAGAATCAATTTATTGTCATTGTGAAGACAAAGAAATTTAAAAGCGGCAATTCCATGAAACAGTGTGCAGAGATTCTACACCTTCTTCATCATTATCATTCAATTATTTATTTTATTATTATTGTATTTTCAGATTCAGGAATGGTTCTATCGAGTCGCTTCATCCATTCACATTTACCTATAATCTGACAGAGCCATATCTGGAAATGACCGACTTTGGCACTCTGACATTGGGTGGGCAAATTGCTCTCCCATACAGCCAAGCCACCAGCCTTTATGTCCAGCGCGAGGCACCTCAATATCCGCCACAATTATTGTTACTATTATTATGGTGCTATTAGCGGCAGTGGGACAGCCATTATCTTTGTATTTTCAATGACTCTGTCTTTGTATTTTCAAGAGTCATTTCAGGTTGTTTTCGGTGAAATGCCAGTGACTGTTTGAAGTGGTTCTTACTAGAGCTGACTGCTGCATTTAATCTTCAGAGAGTACCCAGATTTATTGAGTATATAAATCTGGATGGAAATGAAATAAAAATAAAAAAACACATTCACCAAGTTATTCTTCAGTTACTTTCGTCTTTACCAAACCATGCATTATTCTGTAGTGAAGTTAGTTGAATTAATTAATAAAAATGTAGCAGTACACTGGGCGATCGCCGTATCAGTACCCGTATTTAGTACATTTCAAACATAAGTACGTCGCTTTTTGTTTTTCCTTTGGAAATAGTTGAAATTAGGTGGTGCTGGTCAACTTTCATTTACAATTAAAGAACTTTGAGTTATTTTAGAACGATTTTCTGAATACTTTCTCCGTGACATTGTTCCGTCTTTTACAGTAAGTCATATAAGTGAATGGGACGACTCCGGTGCCTCAACGGTGACACCTACAGGCTGACGCCATAATACAGGCAGATGTCGACTTACGTTAGCCTGGTGAGCCAGAACCGACGAATTATCCACGCATCGCACGCGATTAACGTCTAGCGACGTGCGATGCGTGGACGATTCGTTAGTTGTGGCTGACCAGGCTATTTATAGTTTATA
>OMKY01045466.1:5119-16232 GCA_900302395.1 Bregmaceros cantori
AGTAGCATCACTGTAACATGTCAACATATCAAGCAGGGCTACCCCCTGTGTTCAGTAGCATCACTGTAACATGTCAACATATCAAGCAGGGCTACCCCCTGTGTTCAGTAGCATCACTGTAGCATGTCAACATATCAAGCAGGCCTACCCCCTGTATTAAGTAGGATCACTGTAACATGTCAACATATCAAGCAGGGCTACCCTATATGTTCAGTAGCATCACTGCGTGTGGGAAGAAACTAGAGGTCTTAGAAGAAAAGGTGGTTTGCTGGGTGGGAGGGCGACACACCCCTATGTTCCGAAATCCCTATGTTCCAAAATCGCTATGAAATTGCTATTTTCAGAACTATTATGGGTCGTTTGGGGGTTAGGGTTAGTGTAGGGGTTAGGGAAGGGGTTGGGGTTAGGGTAGGGGTTAGGCCTTAACCCTAAAGACCCATAACTTGGCTGAAAATAGGGATTTCGGAGCATAGGGATTTAGAACATATGGGAGTAACCGGGAGGGTCCGCTACAATGTTTTTGGCCCGGCTCCTCACCAGGGCTTGTGAATAAAGCGGATGGATTGCTATCGCATCTCTGTGCAGTGCATTGTGATATCAAACTCAAATGACTTGGGGGGCACTGGAGGCAGTATCTGGACTGGGCCTTGAGGTGGGAAATCAAGGAGCTGGACCAGGCGTTGAGTAGAGTCAGAGATGATTTATTGTAGAATCGCATGCAATCATTCTGACAGAGCCATCCTGAACACACTGACTGCCAATGTTAATGAAAGAAGAACAGAGTTAACAAATGAGCTGGGGCCGCGTAGAGCTCCGTGCTACTGCCAATCTTTTGTTTGGTCCAGTCTGGCCTGTACTGTACAAGGCCTCTGTGACATCACAATTTCTACAGAATGCAGGTCTCTACAATAAATCTGGGATTTATTGAAGCTTCTAGCACGTTTTGGGGACGGCCCTTTTAACTGTCGGCTCCGACTGCATACCTCTAGTTGTGTTATTATTCCTTAATTTCTTAAAACATGCTCAAATATAGATTTAATGTATTCATTCATTCTTTCATCCTAGCTGTGTGATGTACCTGCAGGAGTTCCTGTCTGACATGGCCATGTCGGAGGTGGATCGCTTCATGGACCGCGAGCACCTCATCTTCAGGGAGAACACATTGGCCACCAAGGCTGTGGAGGAATACCTGAAGCTCATTGGACACAGATACCTCAAGGACGCAGTCGGTAAGTGACTTACTTACTTTCTTAGGCCTTTAAGTTCCCTGGGGAACATAGGCCATCAATGAAAGTCCTCTATTCCCTTCGGTCTTGTGCCCTCCTCTCTAGTTGTTGCCATGACAGCCCTTTTGTCTTCATCTCCTGTTCTGTGGTTCTTCTCCAGGTGGCTTTAGGTCTCCCTCTCTTTCTCTTTCCTTGTGGGTTCGATGTTAGGGCATGCTTTGTGATGGATTTGTTGTCTCTCCTAAGTGAATGTCCAATCCAGACCCATTTCCTCCTCCGGATTTGTGTTTCTATCGTTTCTTGCCTAGTGACGTCCCACAGCTTAACATTTGAGATGGTGTTAGGCCAAAAGATACCTAGGAGGCAGCGGTTGAAAAATGTCTGTAGTTTGTTGAGTATACTGTTGGTTAACTTCCAGGTTTCTGAGATTTAGAGTAAGATGGATTTCACATTTGAGTTGAATATTTGCAGTTTGGTCTTGAGTCGGTAAGTGACTCTGCCTATAATGTCAGCTCTGTGGTAGGTCAGCGCTGTGGTAGGTCAGCTCTGTGGTAGGTCAGCTCTGGTAGGTTGGTAGGTTAGGTTAGCTCTGTGGTAGGTTAGGTTATAGCTCTGTGGTAGGTTAGCTCTGTGGTAGGTCAGCTCTGTGGTAGGTTAGGTTAGCTCTGTAGTAGGTTAGGTTAGTTCCGTGGTAGGTCAGCTCTGTGGTAGGTTAGCTCTGTGGTAGGTTAGCTCTGTGGTATGTTAGTTCTGTGTTAGGTTAGATCTGTGGTAGGTTAGCTCTGTGGTAGATTAGTTCCGTGGTAGGTCAGCTCTGTGGTAGGTTAGCTCTGTGTTAGGTTAGCTCTGTGGTAGGTTAGCTGTGTGGTAGGTAAGGTTAGCTCTGTGTTAGGTTAGCTCTGTGGTAGGTTAGCTCTGTGGTAGGTTAGGTTAACTCTGTGGTAGGTTAGTTCTGTGGTAGGTTAGCTCTGTGGTAGGTTAGCTCTGTGTTAGGTTGTCTTTCTCTAGTATCTTCATACATCGAGGCCCATCTTTGGTCTCTACCTGTGGTGTGTTGTAGGGGATTTTATCCGTGCTCTGTATGAGTCTGAGGAGAACTGTGAGGTGGAGCCGATGCGTGTTCCTCCGTCGGTGCTAGCAGACCACCAGGCTAACCTGAGGATGTGCTGTGAGCTGGCCCTCTGCAAAGTCATCAACTCACTGTGGTCAGTGTCACATTTTACATCAAATCTTCACCCCAAGACGTTTCACTTCTGCCAGAGTGATGAAATAATGCTATAAACACATGTTAGACGTTAGTGAATCTGTGTGTGCTCCCCAACGCGTACCACTTGCCATTAAAGACGTGACTGCCAGCCCGTCATTTTTGCAGTAGTCTCAGCGCAGTTTGCCTGCAGAATGACAGACCGGTGCCTCAAGAGCCCTCACAGAGAGAAACTGCTGCTAGGACTAGTCTCTGCATGCCTTCCACCACTATATATATACCTACCCTCCACTGACCACGCTGAAGCTGTGGAGAAGTACGATATCATGGTGGTGGACGTACTGTCTTCTTCCTTCTTCTTAAAGACGTTAACTGGGTAAGAGAAGAGTTGTTGGTATGTGGGTTCTGTTACACGTGGCGTAGCCAGATTCAGGTTCACCATCTGATTAATTGTCCCAACTATTTGGAGATTCTGCTCTCTTCAAAACATGTGCACAATTAAAAAAAAAAGTATGTCGTACATGAATGCAAAGTGCATTAGGTTCATGCATGGTGCCTAACTCTCCACTTTCTTTGCAGCACATAAATGCACCACTGGTATTGCCTGCTATGTTTTCTTCCCGCTCCGAGTTCACAAATTCACTCAGTACCCTGTCATTTCCTGATCACAATTTTTAAACTTCAGGATTTAAATTAACATCACGTCTATGAAGTGCGGGCGAGTGTGGACAATGCGATAAGGTGAATGGGGCTGCCTCTTGGTCTTTAACCGCTGGACCACGGGGCCAGCCAGCGGGTCATTTTTCACACACACACGCACACAGTGCTCGCCGAGTTACATTCTTCGGCCTACGCTGAACAAGAAACACACATACGCACAGACAGAGACAAAGCGCGAAATCCCCACTGCCACTCTCCGCTGAATGGTGGTGAACAACATCCATATTGCGAGCTCTTGGACGCCTCGTTGTCGGTGGGTGTCGATACGTATTTACCCAAATAGGTGCCGGAACACTGGGGGGTCAAAATGAGGAGGTGTTCCGGCGTGTTCCGGCTCAAATTAACCCCTGTATATATGGATATGGACTTGATCTCCCCATGAAATAATAAGTAATTAATTTAAATTAAAAAGCCGAAGGAAACTCTTCAGTTAATGCCCAATCATGCATTTTTCTGTAGTGTAGTTATAAAAAAAGCAAAAAATGTAATAATTTTACACTGAGCGGTTGCAGTATCATGAGCTGTAGCCAGCTGCCGACATTTTTAGTAATATGGTCAGAAGTACATTACCTTTAGAACAAATTGTGAAATTGGCTATTGCTGCAAATTTTAAAATTTAATTGGCGAACTTAATGCAGGTGGCGCAGGTAGCTTTTGTTAGCCTATTCTTCCAGCTTGCTGCAGCAAGATTCTCATTGAACTTGAACTGCATTTTGGGTGTTGATTCTAAGATTAGGAGTACGCATTTGAGGCGCTGTTGTCTATATTCTGGTCTCGCAGCAAATCCAGTGAATTTGCGTTTCTGGCGTCCTGGAGATCTGCAGTGCCCTTCTATTGCTTGAATGTTGGCTCTTGGCTGCCTTTATGATTACAAAAAAAATGTCATTATTCCACCCACTCCCGGATATTTTGTTGCTATCTGTGCCTGGGGTAGCCTTGACAACGACAACTCTGCACGCAATTTCCGGAAGAGCATGTCGGAGATGAGGGAAAAAACTGAACAGCATTATTCAGAAATTGGTGTATCAAAATGGTGGGAATCAAACCTGATGATTTCATTCCAATTCGGGGACTACGACTCCATTTATAAAAACGGTTATTGTTGCATCTTTCATTTACGTATATTTATGCACTCATTTCTTTTTGTTTTACTGCAGTTAAACAGTGTATTTGTTCTATATTGTATTTTATTAAAATGTAATAGAATAATACTATAATACAATACAACTGTCTTTTGAAGGGTTAGATCAGTAGGTGATTGATAATGATTTTATAGTCGACTCGTTCAATCCGAAAATCTGATACACCCCGAAAATATAGAAGCCTGAAAAAATGTTAGTGGCTACAATGCATTTTTGTTATTTCTAAGCTTATGACAATATTGACTATAAATCTGAATTTTAAATATTCAAAACCATTGTACCATTGTGCACTTACATGCATCAATATTGAATACAAGATCCACAATCATATAAGATGAGATCATTTTTGCCCATACCAAAATGGATCCTCCTTGCCCCCATTATATGCCCTGGTCAGTCAGTCCCTCATCGGGTTTTCAAGTCTCTGGGTCTTTGGCCCGATTAAGTCTATTTTTAAAATGTCTGTGGCATTTTAGGACAAATTGCTTTTGGCTGACTCTGCACATACCAGAAGCGTAGCGGTATGAATTACGGTAGCTATGAGAAACATTTTGTCCTCACAAGAGTGTGCGATTCTGCCGTACGCTGTGGATTGTGGAGGACTTGGCAGGACTTGGAGTTCTTTGATGAACTGAGTTGATCTTCAGATTTTTCTTCCATCCTTGCTTATTATTTTTTTCCAAAAATCAATTTTCCATATGCAGTTACTCATGATCTTGTCTGGAATGTGCAACATTGAACAGGGAGCTTGCAGAATATGTCTCCTTGGACTGATAACTTTATGGAATGTGTAACTCTATTTGGTAACGGTGCCCTGGAGTAACTTGTTAAGGCACCCCTGGCTGCTGAGACTTCACCTCCTACTTTATCACTATGGAAGTGATGGGACGGTAGAAAGAATTGTTGGTACCGTGACCCAAATAATCGTGGTAACCACGTTGGTTGTATATTGTAAAAATATGATCTAAAATCACATTTAAGCCTTGATTGGAAAAAAAAAGCAAAAGTAATTGATGAGGAAAAATATTTGAATGAATGAATGAAATTTATTTAACGACAGACAACACAGAGCCATTAGTCATTTCAGCATGTCACACGGCAATAGAGCCAGGCTGGCCTCTTGTCGAACACATCCAGACGTATCCCCCCCTCCTCTACCTGGGGGCGCCCCATCATTACATTGGTGTCAGAAGTGGGATCGCACCGCTCGGCCAGATGGTGGGGGTTACCCGTGGAGTGAGAGCTGGGCTCCTGAGGACGGAAGCCTTTTGGGAGGGGGGGTGGGGTAGTGTCGGGAATGGTGCCGCCACGGGGCATGCTGGGTACGAAACCATTCGTGACCGAGGTGTCACTAACGCCGCTGTACAAATACCAGCTGGATGACGCTTGGCGAGTAGCCAGGCTGGCCTCTTGTCGAACGCATTCAGACGTATCTCCCCCCTTCTCCACGTGGGGGCGCCCATCATTACATTACATTACAATAATGTGTATTGCAAAATGGGCAAGACGTTTCCATGGCCGTACCTACAAAGTCATGGTAACTTGGGATGTATTACTGCCAATTATCCACCCACTTTACTTTTGTGTCTGTCGTCTCAAATCAAAACTTTCCACTGTTCACAGAAATAAAAAAATATATATAGGAAGAAACAGATGCATGAGGAATCCAGGAAGCACCTTAAATCTGCTTCCAAATTATGTTACTTTAGCATCATAGCTAGCATATATAGCGTTTTCCGGAGCATGTCAAACCTTTTTGACTGCAGCTATTAGTCATTACATTTGCCCAGTGTAAGAGCTTCAATATTCTCCATTATTTACATCCGCCTCCTCTTGTTTGTCAACAAAATGATGTAGAAGAAAATGTATATAATGGATTAACGCAGGGGGAAAGTGGTAATGGGTTGTGTGGGCTTGTGGTGCAGCTCAGGCAATTTCCTGTTTAGCTTTATGGCTTTTTTTTGTGTTGCGTTGCCAAAACAACGACTCTGAAAAAAAAGTGCTAGACTTCATCTGTAAAATTGCATTCTAAAAGCTAGGAAATGGCTCACTTGCATACATGTAATGACATTTCAGAAGACATTGATGTTGGTAGTTTAGGGCTAAATTTACAGTTACATTGGCTCTCAAATCAGGGAAACCCATTGTTACAACTGTAATTTACTAAATTACTCACGGATGTAGTCATCTGTTCTTCTGGACCAATGGGGTGTCTGCATTCATTCAGATGAGTAAATCGAATGGGTTGTGCAGATCATTAAAGTGAGTGAGTTTGTGGGACAGAGAGCCGCATTCAGGTGTGGAATAGCACACCACACATTCCCAACATTCCCTTTTTAATAACTCAAAAATACCTTTTTAAAAATTGTTAGTGAGCTACACCGGAAGCCCTCTTCGTCGCTACTACTTTCGCCTGAACTACCCACAGAACTTGTCTATAGAACAGAAGAAGTTTCTTTCTCATTGGTGTTCAAGCATTGCAACCTGTGTATTGGTGTGTATAATTAAAGTATTCACTGTTTTAAAGTATTGAAAATCGGTTAATCAATGAATTAATCTATGACGTCCGTATGTTGAGGTTAACTCGACACATTTTGGATTATTCCACTGTTGAAGCGTTCTGTAAACTAGCCTCAGGCACCGCATGCACATCCTAGCGCACACAGAATGATGAGCACACACACACACACACACACACACACACACACACATCATGCCTAGCACATGACTTCAGGGTTCTGTTATACCTCAAACGGCACACACACACACACACACACACACACACACACACAGAGTATATATTTCTTCTCTGTAGTAGTAGTAGTGGCCTCTAGTCTTGCCGGCAAACTGATCTCATTGGTGGGATTTGTTAGAGCGGGGGCGGGGGGGCATTATGTAGTAGAGACACTACTACAGATAAGGTTAGATGTGATTCTTTTGACCCAAATAGACT
Source organism: Bregmaceros cantori (assembly GCA_900302395.1). Classification (NCBI taxonomy): domain Eukaryota; kingdom Metazoa; phylum Chordata; class Actinopteri; order Gadiformes; family Bregmacerotidae; genus Bregmaceros; species Bregmaceros cantori. The sequence goes on from OMKY01045466.1 coordinate 12,365, forward strand.
GACAAGAGGTTTGATGCATTTTGGATGAAATATGACAATTCTCTATTTGATTTTATGATGACGAATTCAATAAAAAATGTGTTAGGGGCAGAAGGAAAGGTTAGCAGACTAGAGGTACAGTGTGCTGGAGATTGCTGAAGTATTTAGACAATATTTCAACACGACGCATGACACACACACAAGGCACACTAGCACAGCTCTGCTTGCATTTTCTCCATGTACGGCTGTGTTCTCTCTCGCGCTGTCTCTCTCTCACTCTCTCCTCTGTCCTTTCGCTGCTTTTAGCGTCGTTTACTTTGTAAACCGTTAGGCTGCTGTAAAATTAGAAGATGACGACGTGTACGGTTGTTGCTGCGGCTAGCCACACTCTCTGGTGAATCATCGCTTCCGAGGGATTGGACGGTGTGGCGGCATTCTCCTCACTCTGACACACTATTACTCCCTCTCTCCACTTGACTGTTACTTTCGGACAGTTTCCTGTCGAAATGGATGCGTTCCTTCAGGGGCGCAGGGAGTGGGGTGCGCCTGGTGCTTCAGCACCCCCTCTATGGACAACAGACGCAACTACAACACTTGAATTCAGGCCGTGCCGTCACATTGTATTTTTCCCTTAGCTAGCTTAATCAATTTTTTGTCAAAAAATAAATAAATAAATGCACTACTTATGATTGAATACATGCGAGTGTCCCATTAAATATAAGCTCATAGCCTTGTTGACAGCTATTTCTCAGTTATTGGTTCAGTCTCGTGAGTGTTTGATGCCGCTACTATAAGCGCTATCTGGTATGGAAGCGTTATGTCGTGCTTGTAGATGAGGTGTGTTATAATAAACTGTTTATTAACAACACTGATTGATCAATTAAAGATACATAGTTGACGTAGTAGCATAACGTACATCAACCACCTTAGAATGGTGAGAAAAACATATTTTGGTGCTTTGGGCTGAATTTAGTAATGTCATACGACTTCAAATGACTTCCTGCAACCCTGCGTTCCTTTTGCGAACCTGCGTTCCTTTTGCTGCGTTCCTTTTGCGCGATCCCGAATTTTGACATTTTCACCACCCACGTCCATCCTTGTGGACAAAAAGAGCAGAGTGCGTTCGATTTTATTAAACCTGATCTGTTCTTGGGGAGCTCGTAACCATAAAAACTGGTTGTTTCGATTTTCTTTAATGGAAGACACAAGATACGATTTAAACGGGTATTTGTGCATAACTCTGGTCAAATGAATCCCTAATCAATGCAGTGGTGTAGGCAGGAGTGTGCTTGGGTAGGCCTGGGCCCACCCACCTCTGAGATGGGCCCAGCTGTAACGTTATTTTATTTTATTTTTTTTTCAGGGCCCATCTGTTTTCTAAATTCTAATTTCTGCCTACACCGCTGAATCGATGCAATGATATTTGCCATGATTGTATCCAAATATTACTTAGTTTACGTGATATGTTTCTTTGCCAACATGAAACAAAACTTTTCTTGTTCAAGTTGAAGCTCTCCTTACACTCAGTGTCACAAATTGATCTCTAGAGCCTCATTGGCATGACCTTGCACACCAGGCTAGCAATTTTTAGCAATTTTTTTTAATTAATTTTAGCAAATTAACACATAGGGGTGCAACAATTAGTTGATTAATCAGTGACTACCAAATTAGTTGGCAACAAATTTCATAATCGATAATTTTTGCAGTTTTGTGCCGATGATTTGTCTTATTGACAAATGTGATATAATCTATAATAATATCTCCAAAAAACATACTGGTAAATTGACATAATCGATTTTAAAAAATGAATATGGAGAAAAACATCAACTTATTGAATTCATTGTCATGACCTTGTGTCATTAACTCAATTGCTGTAAATGTGTTGGTTAAGAAGAACAATGAATTTGACTTTCAAGTAAACAAGCTTACTGGTAATCTCTTGTAATTGCATTTTGTGTTTTTGAAAAGAAAGAATATCCATTTAGTCAATTAATCGTTTCTATAATCGTAAACTAATTGACTATTAAAATGATCATTAGAAATCATTAGAATCACCAGAAGTATATTGCGACGAACATTGTGATCATTATTTAATATTGTGGAGGGCCCTGTCCCCTTAAACGTAGGAGTGTTATAACCATGGTCTGTCGGACCCAGTGGGCCGCTTTTGTTATCCTAGTTTTTATCGTGTCGACCTTATCCGGAGCGGCAGAACAGCTTCCAGCAGCGTAATGCAACACACATGCAGTCTGGCCTGGAGCAATGCTGACGTTCCAAAATATGACATAATGCCTCAACGTCATCGTTTTTTTTGTGCCATTATGTATCAGTTTATGGGAATGTTGCCTTGCATACATGTCTAAGTTGAGGCTTCAAAAAGTGCATTTATTGATTTTTCAGAAGTAGCGGTCTGAAGTTCTCAACACATTTAAATAATCAAATTATTGCCAAGGTAATAAATCACAGTTGTTGTCAGCAGTTGTTTCTGATGATATCCCATATATTTTAATTGATAATTTCGGAAAATACATAAGAATTGACAATTAATTTTAAAAAATCATTAAAATATTATGGTATGAATTAATTGAAATAATTTTGTCGGCAAATAAGTTCATTTGTTGCACACCTATTTCACCCCCGGGTATTTTTTAGGCACCAGCTCCATTTTCTCATTTGCGTTGTCAGTGTTGGTGTGAAAGGGTGAAGGCCGATTCATACCCTACGTGTGGCCAATTACGTACGTAATCCATCCGTACGTACCACGCGTTGCCGCCTTATACCTCTGAAAGTCTTTTACGTTACAGCTATTTATACTTAATAGTGCCTCCCACGTTTTCTGGTTGTATTGCTCCATTTCATCCTTTCGCACGTAATCATAAGGTCTCCAGATCCGTGTCAATTTACGTACGTAATCGACGGAGAGACCATGTGAAACACTCCATCCGTACCCGTAGTTTACGTGAGGTATGAAATGGGCCTTAATGCGTGAGCGGGGACAAGTGGATGTGCAGTATATGACCGTGAGGGGAACCCAACCCATGACTTTGCGTGTGAAGCCATCGCAACAAGACTATGGATGGGGCGGGCTTGGAGCTGCGTTATTTAATTTTAAACTTAAATCTGTCTCTCTCCTCAATCTCTTTCCACGGCGCGCCGGCTGTCATATGACGCATTCCTTGCGCGGGAAAGTTGAATGCTCTCGACCCCGTCTGAGTTGTGAGGTCATCAGACGTTAATCATACGACTCGCTGGCTTTGTTTGACACTCCGTAGTAAAGCACTGCATACCATCGGTACTGTCTGCAATGCGTGCGCACACGCACACACATATATGCAAATGCACATACACCCACAGATACGCACTTGCATGCACACACGCACCAGATACATTCAAACTGCGTCCATAGCCACTCCATGGCTGTATAAGGGCACATGGATTGCTCCTTGTGGACCAGTAGAGAGTGAGGGAGTCAAATGGGGAGGAAGAGAGAGAGAGTTGAAGAGGAGCGAGGGGACGAGAGTAGAGGGAAAGGGAGGGAGACTTGAAGGATGGGAGAGAGAGGGGGGGAGATTCCATCTGGTAGTCCTTAAAATCAGTGGAATGCTTTTGCTTTAGTAACGCAAACTAAACAAGTAGTTCTTGCCAGGACAAAGTCTCTCTCCCGATCTTTCTCTCCTGTCTCTCATTGTCATTGTCTCTCTCTCTCTCTCTCTCCATCTTTTTTCTCCCCGATGTCTCTCCCCATCTGCTCTTACTCTTTCTCTCTCTACACATATTCCAGCAGTCTCTCCCTGTAGAGAATGACAGTAAATGAGCATGATGCAATGCCACTGTTAAAAACCTCAGCATTCCCCCCCCCCCCCCCCCCCCCCCCCCCCCCCCCCGAAAA
>OMKY01045476.1:0-18376 GCA_900302395.1 Bregmaceros cantori
TATATATATGTTTATATATATATATATATATATATATGTATATGTATGTATATGTATATATATGTATGTGTATATATATATATATGTATATATGTATGTGTATATACATATATATATATGTATATATATATATATATATGTATATATATATATATATATATATATATATATATATATATATATATATATATATATATATATATATATATATATATATATATATATGTATATATGTATGTGTATATACATATGTATATATGTATATATGTATATATATATATATATATATATATATATATATGTATATATATGTATATATTACTCAGTGAAGTAGTTACTAGATAATGACCTGGGAATATCCTTCTAATTACATGGTAATTACTATGTATTTCCATGTTAATTTTGTCACTGTAGAAGGAAGCATTCGACATAACTTCAAACTGAATGAATATGTATATAGCTGAGTCCATGCATACCTTCTAGGGTCCATGGGGCCAAGTTATGCTAACAAAATACCACTGTGTGTCAGAGTGAGTGCACGCATGCAGGCAAGATATCATCATTCATCCTTTATTCATTCATTGAGATACAAGATCTCTTCCTCCAGGAAGTCCTGACACATCAAACATGACACGAAAAACAAAAATAAAATAAAACTGTATAAAAAAAGACACATTTAAACGGTATTTTGGTGCATTGGCAGAGTAGAGTTTTTCAGAGCTAGCTGAAGGAATTACATGTATGCTGAAGCACTTTGTGAAGAATATCTTTAAAAACACACTCTGTAGGAAGTGCTTGGAGGTTAAAGTTTTTACTGCAGACTATTCCATAAAAATCTAAGTCTGGAGATATAGACTGGCATCTTTCCTAATAAAGCTTTCAGAGTAAAAGTGAGCATGTGCAATTTTCTTCATAGAGATCACAGTGGTGGGTAGAAGAACCAGCCCCCGCTATGAAGCAAGTCGACTCACCTAAGATCAAGGAAGAACATATGTCCGTATGAATTTTTGGTGACACTTTCTTTTGAATAAATCCATTCTGTGTTCAGTTGTTTGGGCCCGAGTTGTGCTTGCATACATGCATCTTCACAGTCCAAAAGTCCTCGTATAGGAAAGGTTGTTTTGTATAAAAACACAATGCCCAGTAGCCTCAGGTCTCCTCCAGCGCTCTGTGAGCCAGGTCCAGGTTCTCTCTCAGCACTTCGACTTGTTCCTGGAAGTTTTTCTTCAGCGCGTGGAGCTCTGTGGTCATGTCTGTCAGCTGCTGGACGGCTGAGGTCTGCTCCTATAGGGATCACACAGCCATAAGCCATCAGAACCACTGTTAGGGTGTCAAGATGCCGTTCTGAACCACTGACGATGCGATCACATTGATTTAGGCTCTGAATGTTTAACTCTAAATTTTGTGCACAAAGACTGACCTAGGAAATAGGCTTACGGCCTTTGAACGAGACGTTGGGTGGTGATTTCACCTACGGTGAGTTCTACTTGTGGTATTGTTGATGGTCTGCGGCAGGGCTCCGAACCGGTTCAAGGAACGAAAACAGAAAACGAACAGCATTTTGCAGAATTTTACGAGGAGTGGAAACAGGAACGAAAAAATATTTCTTTAACTGTTCTGAAACAGGAACGGAACATTATGAAATCCACAAAACCGGTTAAAAACTTTTTTTTCCGTTCTCTATATATTTTAACATTTCCTATTTCCGGTTGTGCATCCATCCAACTTTCATTGTCAGTCATCAAGCCCCAAGCATCTGGGGCTCCATCTTGTGGACAGACGAGGAAGCGAATGTAATGGTGTTTTAAACCCGATTTTCACGTTAATACAGTTGCACTGAAGTTTGAAAGTCCACCAAATATTTTTGTTTGAACAATAACTAAACTTAACATTGCACAGTATGAGGAACTTTAAGAACGAACACAATCTTTGTGTTCCGAACCGGTTCAGGACCAATATTTTCGTGGCGGTTCAGAGAACAAAAACGTTAAACATAGTTTACTTGTAGCCCAATATACAATGCTGTTGGTGTATTTGGTAAAATTAACAGACAAATATTACCTTTGTTCATTCTTCGGAGATCGGAGAAATTGGGTAGTTCTGGTCGGCCGGTCATTTTTTTAAATTACAGTCGCTGTTCATCCCCGTGGCTGAACAGCGACCCCTAAAGGCTCATTACATATACACGATTTGTTCGTACTGCAATGTCACAGACTCACCTGCTTCGTCTGCTGCAAGTCACGTTTCAGGGTCATCACCTCCTGTTTCAAACACCGCAACTCTGAATCCTTCACCCGCACACAGACCTGCACAGAAGTTAAGAAGTCAGGAAGAAAAGTTCATGATTAATTGATTAAATAAACAAATAAAAATAATTACAATCACACAATGCATTAACCCAACCTTTACATCACTATTCCCAAATTTGGACACATGTTAACACGCAGATATGGGCAGAGTAGCCGTACATTTCTTTTTAAAAAGTATTGTTACCTCAGCAAAATATTACTCAAGTAAAAGTAAAAAGTAGTCATCCAAATAGTTACTCAAGTAGAAGTTAAAAGATACTCCAAACAAAAGTTACTTAAGTAGAAAAAGTACTGAGTAACTTTCGGTAAAAAAAAATAGGGCATTCTCTTTTCAAAATATAATTAAATGTCCCTTGTTGATTAACCATCCCTGGAAATCCCCCTGCTTTTCATATCCACCTGGAAGGAGATTATTGAGAGAGAGACCGAGAGAGAGACCGAGAGAGAGCTAGAGAGAGAGACCGAGACAGTGAGCGCGAGAGAAAGCGCCCGAGAGTATGTACACATATTGACATATATTAATATACAAATATTGACATCTATTCAACATATATTCATACAGACCGATGAACATATACTCATATACACATAAAATATTAACACTACTATTCCCTGACTCACCTCTAGTTCATACACAGCAGCGGATGAAAGGGATACCCCCTGCTGGTCACCACCGCACATTGCAGCCGTCTGCTTGGCAAGCAGACCGCTCAGCTCCTACACACAGAACACCTTGGATTCGTCATAAAAAAAGATTGGAGCCGAATCTGTTCAGAACCTTACAGAACACACCACTGAAAATTCATACTGAAATATGTTCTTCCCTGATGTTAGCCGGGGATCAGAGATGGCAAAAGTACCCAAATTTCTTACTTAAGTAAGATAAAAAACAACTTATTACTTAGTACTGATCCAAATATCTACTCCAGTAGAGTTAAAAGTACAGGCTCAGAAACGATCCGTCTCCATAGGGTGGTGTGACTAAAGGCCGGTAGGCAGGTCAGGGTCTGAATGTTTATGCCTACCAAGTTTGAAGTGGTTCTGATTAGCCCTTCCGGTGCCTTCCGGTCTTTAGTCGCACTCTCCATAGGGTATAACGAGGGCTCTAACCGACTGAGTTACGGTAGTGCAATCCAAGTCAATCTGTAAACGTTGTGTTCACTGTCACCTGGTTCCTGGCAGACAGAGTCTGGTTCTCCAGCTGACACTGAGACAGAGCTCCCCTCTCAGCGTCCAGAGCTTGGGACAGATGGACGCTCTCCAGGCGATGCAGCGACAGGGCATGGGCCAGAACCTCCAACTCCTCTCTGATCAACAACATTTTTCACGTAACCTTGTTACATTTATGGCCGCGGGTTTAGCCGAGTTGATACTTGGCTCTCTTGCCTCTGGGCATGCTCTCACTCTCACTCAAAGCCCCGATTGCTACACGTCATTGAACGTACCTGTGCTGCAGGTGTGCTTGTTGACTGAGGTGAGGAGTGGACTGTTTATCGACTGCCTCCAGCAGGTATGCTCTCTTCAGTGCGGTTATAGCTGAATGAACACACACAACGCACCGAGGATCAAAGCAAACGTTTTGGGACACTTCGCACACTTCTTGGACGCTATTTTGACTATGTAACGGAAGGGCGGGGCCACTTTGGCAAAGTTTCAAAACAAACAATAGTGACGGAAGTCGTTTTCATTTGTATCTTATGCCAGAGTAATGCGATAGGAATCACAAGGAACGAAAACAGAATTTTAAGAAGAGCGGAAACGGAAGCAAAAAAAGTTTCTTCAAATGTTCCGGAACAGAAACGGAAATTTATGAAATTCACAAAATGGTTAAAAATGTTGTTTTTTTCCGTTCTCTATATATTTTAACATATCAAACTAAATGTTTGTGTTCTGTCAATATTTATGCAAAGCGATGAGCGAAGCGAGTGGGCTGATGTATGGTAAGTGGTCACGGAGCGACATCTAATGGTCGGATTTTGAACTGGTGTGCGTTTTGTGTGACCCACCGCGGTCCACTACGATAACTTTAGACAGGCAAAAAGCCAGCCCCCTGTATTTCCCGGGTAAACTGGTCTATAGGTGGACCTGTCATCCAGTATCAGATCATGGTCACGATCCTCTCAGTCTATCCTAAAACCAATTTCATCAGTCTACAAACAGGCAATAACAATCATGGATCAGAAACCCATGAAATGGCATCACTGCAGTATTTTAATAAAACACAATCTTTTTAGTTTTGAAAACTTTATATCATATTGTAACATTAATTTGGTTTTTAAATGTCTAAAATGTCTAACTCACTGCACCCCTGTTTTCAGCACTGGTCAGTAAAACAACAAGAGCTTCCTCAAATGGTGACTGTATTGTTCCCACATGCAAGACCACATTTGGACAGACGGCCTTCTCCATCAAGGAGCCAAATCTTTGGAACTCTATACCAACAGAGCTAAAACTAGAGACGGATAGCAATGTCTTTAAGAGAGGACTGAAATCATGGTTGAAATCAAATCAACGTTGTACGCATGCACAATAGTTCTGTCCTAATGCCTTGAAGGATCATGTTTGGGTCCTAAAAAAAATAAAATTTGTGTTCATCGATAATGGTGTATATTTGTATTTCCTTTAGTATTGATTGATTTTATGTTTTAATTTATGCTAGTTTATATTCCGATTCCTCGTACCTGTATATTTGTTTATAGTGTTCCCACTAGTCGGTTCTAACTGGTAGCGCCTCCTGTGGACAGGTGTTGATAATTAGCACTCGTGCTACAAACAATCATGCAGTGCATCTGGTTTGTCCTATGTGATGTCCATATCAAATAAATAAATCTTATCTCAGCTAGGGCCAAGATGTAACTTGGGACGCAGCATTAATCCTCTCCATCGTAAGATCAAGTCTTGTAAAGTATAAGTTAAAGTTTACCAGTGAGTGTGGCCCTGGTCTCCTCCTCCAACAGCGTCTCTCTGTGGGCCTGTAGACTCAGCAGCTCCCCCTGGTGGTGGTGGTGAACCGCGTCCAGCAGCCTCTGCTGACTCTCCTCCATCGACCAAACAGCCTGGTCACAGGCGGCCTGCAGACCAACGACTCAACTCAACACATTTTTCTAACAGAAGCACGACTGTTAGAACTAGGCCGATGCAGTTGTGTATATTCCTGAAACGTGATGCTTCCCATTATTTAGTATTATTATTATTATCATTATTATTATCATTAAGAACGCTATCCAGACGTGCCTTCCCTGGTACACTTGCCTGCTCCCTCCGAGTGGAGGCACCCCAACCGTTACATTGGTGTCAGAAGTGGGATTGGCCTCAAATCTCTATCAATAATACATGCGGCACAGTAGCTTGTTTTAGACAGTACACTGCAAAGCACACATAAGCCGTAATGGTGCAAGGAGAGTCATGAGTTTCCCTCCTCTCACTGACGGCTTTGCCGCATGTCTCCTCCGCCTTCTTCACCCCTTTCCAGCTAATCGTGAATAAATCAATACCACTTTAGTTGTAAAACGGATACGGGCCGTTTAGTCATTTAGTCACCGCGGCATTACGTGTGAACCCTAACCTAACCCCCACGCTAAACCTAACCCCTAACCCTGATCCTAACTGTAACCCTGAACCTAACCCCTATCTTAACCCCTTCCCAGAACCCCAAATCCTGACTTTTGTGACGAAATGACCTGCTCCCTGTAAAACACGTTATTTGCTCAAGCTAAACCTTACCTTGAGCCTGCTCAGTTCCTCCTCGTGATGCTGCTTGAGGGAGCTCAGTATGCTTGCATGTTCTTCTCTCAGCCTGTCCACCACTACGTCCTTCGCCTCAGAGTCTTTGCGATCCGGTACCTCTGTGTTTCTGGTCAACTTTTGGCAGTCATTCAACACATCGATGTGCAGTGCACACAAGGACAGTCCTTTATCTTCCACCGTCATCGGTTCCCATCCATCCACATCAGGTTGTGTCGCCCTCTCCTCCAGTTTCTTCTGCAGGGACGTTACCTGAGCCTGCAAATCTAGAATTTCCCGGCCAAGGCGCTGGCAGTGCATGCAACCATTAATGGTGGCTGAAGCTACACTTGGAGCCTTGTTGCGTTGGCTAAAAGATGGTGAACAGAGGGATGCCTTACCAAGCTCACGGAGCAACAGATTACTGTATTGTCCCAAGTTCCAGTGGCTTCGTAGCATGATTTGGTTTACAGATGTAGAGCTCTTGACAACAATGCCACGATCTGCTTGGTTGTTCTTGACGTTGTTAGGGCAGCCATCGCTCATATTCAAGTCCTGATGCTCATCAAGCACCTGTATCTGGTTCTCTGTCTCATGACTGGAGTCTCTCAGTAGATCCTGGACGAGGAAGGACAATGACTGCTCCGTCATCTCCATCAAAAACCACAACAGTTTGTCCTTGGTAATCTGGGTGTTTTGGCTTCCCTGGAACCGGCAAAGGTGGCTGATTGACAAGACCAATTCATCTGCTTTGCCCTTTACAATACGAATTGCATCTTGGAAATCAGCAGGCATTAGCATCATCTCAGAAATCTGCCAGACGTTTCCACATGAATTATTATGGTAGTTTCCAGGCGTCTCTTTCACAACCTGGTTGTTCCCTGACTGCCAGGGACTCGTCTCGAGTGACAATATGGCGGCTTTTGCAGCCTGGGAGCATTGCTGTAGGGACTGCCGACTGCCAGTCCCTCTGGATGCAAAGGAAGCTTCTTGAAAGTTTCCAGCACACTGATCTTCTGCCAGTAAAGTGTTCAGTGATTTGGCTTCCAGTAGTCCCTGGCTCCTTGACGTCCTTGCTTCTGGCTGCAGAGTCCCTGCCTGAGTGGCTTGTTTTAGGACAAGTTCGGCCTTCAGTCTGGCTATCTCCTGGTCGGCTTCCGTTAGCTGCTTCAGCATGTCTTGGTTGCGCTGGTGCAACAGGTGGTTACGCGCCAGAAGTCCATCTGCCGTCATGTGCGTCGTGTCATTCCCTGACATATCTCCTCCCTCACTGAAACTGACTTGCATGTGCTCTTCCTGCAAACATCCTGCAGTCAATTCATTGGTGTCCGCCAGTCGGGAGGGGAGCCCAGGCAGAGATGCAGACAGCTCCTGCTGATCACCATCAGCAGTATGGAGCCAGATAGCCGGAATACCTCCGCTGAAATGTCGAAGAGGTGATGACGCACAGAAAACATTTGGCAGGCTTTGAATGCAGACAGACTCAGGAGTCTACGGAGATGGAGCAAAGAAAACCACATCAGTAAATCTGATTTTTAAAAATAATTTAATTCACTCAGTATAACCCATAGACGTCTTCCTCAATGCTTACAGCAGCTACATGACTAACCTCTTCCTACAAGTTTTTCACCTGCTTCCGGTTTACTTCTTTAACTACCCCCGTCTATGCTCGCCACTTCCGGTGCCGTGTCTTTGACTATCTTTCAACAGGTCTAATTTCCGGGTGCAAACAACTACCACATTATTTTAAAAGGATGGTGGTAACTTGCACTCTGCTATTCCACACCCCAATGCTCTCGTGTGGATCTATGCCCCACAAATGCATGATTCAATAATCTGTGCAACCCATTCCATTTACTCATTCAAGTTGGAATTACCAGTGGAAGCAGCCATCCCATGTGGCCACATCGGTGAGTAACTTCAAGTCAGATTTTGCCTGTATTCCATGAATACTTATGGAAAACGGTGAGTGAAGCGGGGTGGATAATGTGTAATTTGTAATTCATCCACTTTCGTCCACTACGATCACCTTACATAGGGAAATATACAGACACAGGAAGTGGCCTATACCCCGCAGGATAAATGTCAGCCCCCTGTATTTTGCAGGAAAACTTGTCTATAGTCTGTGTCTCAAATGGCTTGTGCACTTCGTATGATGTTGACATACAGGACGAGAAGACATATCTGCTCACGTTTGTAGTCCGTCCTACTGGCGGCATGCAAAGTTCGGTGCGGCACAGTGCAACAAAAAGTCAATTCACTGAAATATAGTGGATAATATTTCAGAGCACTGACCCAAGCACGCCATTTAAGACACCGCATCCGTGCTGCGGGTCACTACTCAAGATGCAGTTTTCGTACTATTATGGAAGTCACGTATACTTTTCGCATTGCTTCCTTTCACACAGCCACGGCCAGAACTACTAGATAGAGGCTGGCTGTGGCTCAATTGGAGCTGCCGGAGGGCCGAAGAGCAAAAGGTTGGTGGTTCGAATCCTGACTCAGACAGTCTCCATGCCAGGGCAGGACAACGAGCCCCAAATTGCTCCCAATATGTTGTCGTTGGGTGCCTTTCATGGTAGTCACTGCCATTGTTGTGTGAAGGTGTACATAATTTACATTATTCATGTATTTACATTTTTAAAAGAAAAAAGAACACAAAGCTGTTACAGTCTTCTACTCAGGTCGTGAGGGTCAGGACCTTTGAGGTCTTTGCCGAGGAGCAGATCTGTCCATGATGCTGGCATCCTGCGTTCTTCAGATCAGCTTCCAACTGTAACGTACGGTTGTCCGCCTCCTGCAAGCGAGCTCGCAGCAGCTCCACCTTGAAACAGTGGCATTTGAAATGTCAACTCCGACTGAAAGAGTCTATGAAGTGGACTAAATTGTTGTATTTGATGATTTCCCCCGGGGCATCCAAGCAAAAGCGACAAGCTTCATGACTAGAGCCAGAGAGAGAGATCAAGAAACCGGCCTCACTGAATGCAAAGGCTCCGTCTCCCAGAACTAAGGGATGGCAGCATGAATCACAGTGGAGTTGAGAGGTCCAAATGGCATTATTGATCGTGTGACGCATGGGATTCAAACCCTATTGTGCTGCTTTGTATGTGTCCCTCTCTTTAATAGTAGTCCGTCCCTCGCAACACCCATTCTCCATGCCCAAAAGCCAATGGCTGTGTCCGAAATCGCTCCCTATCCCCCAAATAGTGGACTTTATGGGACGCACACCATTTTGTGGGGGTGCACTCTAAATAGTGCACTGAAAGTATACCACACTGCACCGCAAAAAGTAGTGAGCATTGGATGCACCCTAGACGGACCAATATAACCCATAATGCATTCCGAGACGTTTTTAAAATGACCTAAACTTAATAAAAATTACACAGCGGGAGTCAATAGTGACCGACTGTGGCAAAGAGATAATAAATGTAAGTACTTTTAACTTTTTGTGGTGATTGTTGAATTTCATAATTGTATTTTTAAATAATTCTATTTTATAATAATTTTCAATGGCACAGTCTCTAGTGTCCGATATCTCGGCCGTTGCTGTTGAGTGCACTATAAGTGAGTACACTATATGGGGGGTAGGGAGTAGGGGATAGGGATTAGCAATTTCGAACACAGCTAATGGCTCTTCCTCCATTAAAGGAGTTCTCACGTTGACAACTTTTAAATTTGTTTTAGTCTAATTGGCAAATGTCAAAAACGTATTTAATTACTCCATGTACTGCACCACAGCAGATCAGTCTCTAAGACTGATACGTACATGTGGAGAGTCATGAGTTCGCTTCCCCTCACCGACAGCTTTTCCGCATATCTCCTCCCCCTTCTTCACCACTTTCCAGTGTTGCTGAAATGTAGCTTGTGGAGTCATGCCTCCATTATCCTGATTGGCTAAAAGTTGTGACATCGTCGGATGTCCCCTCCCATCGGCTATGAATCAGTGATACTTCCTGAAAAATGTGTGTTCGGCCATGTTAGCTCAAAGCTTAGCTAGCCGATATGCTCAAAGCTTAGCTAGCCGATACCCGGCTAATGTCCAGTATAGCTTAATAAATGAACCCTCTAGAACTATACCTGTGTCAAGACTGGTCATTTCTTCTACGTGGACACCTTATCTGAGCTGCCATTACAATGGTGTCAGAAGTGGATCGTTTAGATCGACGCTTTGCCGGCTGGCCGCCACGGATCATCGGTGTGGACTGTCACGTATCCATGCCCGCGCTCGAGGGGAACCGATCTCTCCTGGTGTCCTGCCAGAGTGGCAGCTGTCCAACGCGATCCGATAGATAAACTGACCAAGTTGAATACATAATTAACAGTAACGGAAAATATACAAGAATAATGATCCGCTAATTGGGAAGAGAAGTTAAATGAGAACTTTGTTTTCCTGTGTTTTCTCGCTGTTTGAGCATTACACCAATGAATAACAACCTGAATAAAGCTGAAAATGGACTGCATGGGCCGAGAAAAAATACATAAAAACAAAACAAAAAAAACCCCTCGAGGCGAGTCCGGTCACGATTTGCTAGAAGAGTTAGAGCGTTCTTACCTCCTGTCGGGATTGCTGGAGCTCATCTTGAAGGTCAGTGATCCTTTGCGCGACGCCCTCGTCCACCAGCGGCACCGACTGATCACTCCTGTACACCGCGCTCTCCACCTACACAAGTGGCGTTTGTGAGGGATGTATTTTCAAGCCTTATGTTAAATGTGTCAGTGATATTGGTGCAGTGTATATGCCGTGAATATTCAGTGAATATGCACTTTTCCTTTAAGAAATCACCGTGTGTGTGACAGATCTTTACCCACCACAAGACTTTATGGTGGAAACCCTCCAACTTAGAACAGTCACATGTAAAACTAGAAGCACTCAGAGAGTTCAAACCTGCGCCAAGACCATGAAGTCACTGATGCCAAAACATCTAGATGCTATATGTTACTTAGAGGCTACAGAAATGCACTGAAATTAAATCACTTGTCACCAGTGGTACGCGAGCATGCTCTTGGTGGTATGTGGGATTGTAGTCATAAGAGTAAATATTTTCGCAATCTGACGGAGGTGGAACACGAACCCCGTCTCCAGTTTGGCAGACCGTTTGGGCTAACCGCTACACTGTCTGAGCTGTGTTAGTCCCACGCAGTAGAGTGGCAGCAACTGCTGCGTGTTGCTGAAGGTGATCACATTTTGTAAGCTCAACCAAAATTGAATCACTTGTTCCCTGTGTCATTTCCAACAACTCAACAAAATTTCATCCAGATCCGTGCACAACTTTTTCAGTTATCCTGCTGACAGACAAACCAAAGCGACTGAAAACATAACCTACAGGGCGGAGGTACATAAATGGGTCCGCAGATCAGGCGTATCCCGAACCGTGAATCTTAACCCCAAGTTAGTTTGCTACGAGTTTGAAACAACCAACCTGGATCCATATCTTCTCCAGCTCATCCGCTTCTCTGCCTCTCGGCACCTCCTCCTGAGTCAACTCCACGCCCAAAAGGCTCTCGTAGCGCCGTCTCCTGGCCTGGCGTCTCCTGGCACACTCGCCACCCTCCGGCTCAGACAGGGTTGCAGCTTTGATAACTGGAGGTGTAACCTTTTCAACAGGTGGAGTAATTTCATAGCAGGAATCCCCTGTTAGGTCCGGTCTGGGTAGTCCTTGAACACTGGAATGGAAAATACGACAGAAAGTAAATTCAGATAACCCCACATTCTTATCTAGAGACCCGCGGGCCCCTAGGGTTTCACGGAAGAACCAGAAATATTGTAGAACCATGCAAAAGCGCATGACCATAGATGAGGACAGGGTAGTCCCCCTCTTCAAATCTATAAACAGAATTGCTATTGCCGCATCCAGTGTGAAATGTCTTGAAAAATAGCAGCTAATTTCATACATCATTTCACAGGCTATTAGGATTGAGCGATCACGTGACTTGTGTTCAAGTCGCATTGCATTGGTCGCGGAGGAGCTCATTATTCGTAGTAGGAGTGGCCTCGAATGACAACAGCCGCAGGCTGCCACGAGTGACGTCACAATCTTGTTCCCAATATGACCCCGGTGGTCCAGAAAGTTCCTCATCAATGAGGGTACGCGGTGAGCCTTACCTTGCGCTGCCTGGAATATTCTTCATCAGAGCCTGGATCCAACTGTTGCGTATCCCGGCCGTCATAGCCGACAGCATGTACACACCTTCCTGGGTCTGCATGGTGCGACAGAAATCACTAAAACTACTGCTGGGGGACGCATGGTGGCAGAGTGGTTATAGAGTGCCCTCTCCCCAGGTTGAGCAGCGCCGTGGGTTCTAATCCCCTCTCCGGCTTAATAGTTCTAATCCCCCCCCCTGACTCTTCATCCCAGTTTCCGATTTAATCCTGTCACTATATCTCCCAATAAAGAATGAAAAACGGCGCTTGCGCCTAAAAAATAAAACCTACTGCTGCTTCTGCCCGTGGAATGTTCTATATTTTGACGGAATGGTCTTCAGTTAATTAATGTGTTTTAGATCTGGACTGTTAAAGGATGTTAAAAGAAAAATTCATACTGAAATATGTTCTTCCCTGATCCAAGATGTGTTACACACCTCTCAGATTTTGCATAGCTTAGCCCCAGCTGGAAGCAAATAAATGAGATGAAGATAGTTTAATTTGGAAGTCTCTATGTATTTAGAGCGGTGTTCACTACAGCACCATTTCCCCCGGGAGAAAATGACACTAGGTATTTTCTATTACATGTCGAATCTTTACATATATACTCTTTGGCCAAAGGGAGCGTTTAGGACTGTCACAAAGTTGGAGTTGTTGAGAGTTTGGTGGTGGCGAGTCAGCCGAAGCCTCAGTCTGAGCTTCACCCATGTTTGTCAACTGCTGAATGCTGTGCTGACGATCCTGAATAAATGAAAGATCCTTGCTCGTTGTAAATGGAAGAGCATGATTTTGTGATGTCTAGGATGGCTCTTGAGTACATATAAGAGCCACACTGTTATAATAATTCATTTGGAAGAACTAAGGAGTCTAAGATAATCTAGTTCTTTAACCCATCCCTGAGGAGCAGTGGACAGCCACATGTGCAGCGCCCAGTGGGACCACGTTAACTAGAACATGCTTTTGGTGGTGGGGGAGACCGAAGTGTCCGGAGGAAACCCACACAGAAAGGACCTGGCCGGGTTAGGATTCAAACCCATGACCTTCTAGCTGTGTAGCAGCCGTGCACTGCACCACAGTGCTGCCCACCAACCTTTCGCTCTTCAACTCTCTGGATTGAAAACCCACTTTTTCTAGTTGTGTATAGTATGGATGTTGAGGACCTGGATCTGGAAGCTGTAGTTCCTGAGGAGTTTCTGCTCAGACACGTGGTAGCTTCGACTCAGATCGATCTCTCCCTGCAAGACCTGAAGACAGAACCAGACATCCACATTATATCTGGAAGTGACTTGTGAATATGTCAGTTATCCAATTGCAAAAACCTAGACGCTATTATGTTACTTATAGGCTACCGAAATGCACCAAAATGTAATCACTTGTCACCAGTGGTAGGCGAGCACACTCTTGGAGGTACACGGGATTATAGTCATAAAAATAAATACCGCTACACTATCTCAGCTGTGTTAGTACCACGCAGTAGAGTGGAGGCAACTGCTGCGTGTTGCTGGAGGTGATCTCAGTTTGTAAGCTCATAACAGTTGTCAAACTATTATGTTAGTTATAAGCTACAGAAATGCAACAAAATGTAATCACTTGTTCCGTTGGTCATTTCCAACAACTCTACAAAATTTAATTCAGATTTGTGCATGACTTTTTCAGTTATCCTGCTGACAGACAAACCAACGCGACCGAAAACATAACCTGCTTGGCACACGTAATTATAATAGCATTGATTATTATATGTTGGTCCAGCTCTTACCTCCTCAGCCAGTGAGTCTCTGTAGTATCTGAGGTACTGCACGGACAGAACGAACCAGAACCTCCTCCACTGGACACAACACAGAATAGAACTGCCATACACTGTACATAAAGTGCGTACATATACACACTGTACATAGACTGTCTCTGTACATAGACTGTCTCTGTACATAGACTGTCTCTGAACATAGACTGTCTCTGAACATAGAGTGTCCCTGCACATAAACTGTACCTGTACGTAGACTGTCTCTGCACATAGACTGTCCCCTGTACGTAGACTGTCTCTGCACATAGACTGTCCCTGTACATAGACTGTCCCTGTACATAGACTGACTCTGAACATAGACTGTCTCTGCACATAGACTGTCCCTGTACGTAGACTGTCTCTGCACATAGACTGTCCTGTACATAGACTGTCCCTGACATTTAGTAAAACACATTTATGTTAACACTCACCTGGCCGTCAGCTTCTTGTTTGACGAGCCAACCTTTCTTGAAGTTCAGCAGGTCTGGCTGGAGTGGACACAATGAGTTAATTTTAATCAACTTTATTCATGAAACACAATTTTCTCTGCGAATGTAGACCAAGATGCTATACAATAAAGAAAAACACGAGCAAGAGACAAGGCACAGAACAATGTGCCAGCGTGTCAATTAAAATTGCAGAAAAATAAAAAAGCATAATAAAAAAGGACATTCCAGGCCATAACATAATTTGAAATATATCATTTGTATATATAATAATAATAATACATATGTTGAGAGAGATGATGATGAAATGAAACTTAAATGTCCCCACAGGGAAATTTGTCAAAAGAGAGAGCGTGAGAAAGATAGACACATACAGATAGCTAGATAGATGCGTGACCATACTGTCATGGTAGACGTGGTGGTTCGGCGGTCTAGGGACTTGGCTCTGCGATGAGGAACGTCTTCACAGGCCAGGGTCTGGAACAGAGAGATGGATACTTTGAGAAGGATAAGAATAATAATGTTAAATATCAGCAGTGCTTTGCGCTGCATTCTCAAATCTATGTGCGGCACCTGCTTTGACAGGCGAGTTAGTGGCTAATGCTAACAGCAGGGTTAGCGATTGAATAATTTTTCCGTATTATTTGCCATGGTGTAAAGTGTGACTCCCAAAAACAATCTCTTTATTTTGTTAGGGTCCCTCCGACACCCTAGCCTCCTGCTAGCCCCTAATCCCTAACCTAACACTAACCCCTAACCTTCTACCCCATACCCTTGACCTAACCTTAACCTGACCTTAACCCTAACCTCAAACCCAGCCGACCACATATCCTTAACCTAAACTTTACCAAACCTAACCTGCTACCACATACCCTTCGCCTAACCCCAACCTAACCCTAACAAAATAGGCGGATCGTTTGGGGAATCAAAGTTTACATAGCGGCAAATAATACGCCAAAATGATCCGATCTAACATCAGCCCTAACAGCAGCTTCAGCTGTGTAGCTTCTATTTAGGGGCAGAGCACTCTCAACTCGGCACTCTGACATTAAATCCTGATCTGATACGGTGTAGTATGGTATCAATCCATCATCTATATTATACTCTAGGATCAGCATATTATCTGATTCCTATTTTCAGTCTCAGTGGGTGGCGCACTCTATAACCACTCTGCCACTGCGTGCCCACCCCCCCTGCTGCAAAAAATGTCAATTTTCTGTGAAGCCACCACAATGAAATAGCCATCCCATTTCTAATGACAAACCTGTGATAACCCTGTAATCAGCACACTCCCTAGTAGTCGAGTAGTCATCGTTTCCATCATCTCTACTGAGTCATCAGTAGTAAACCTTCATGTGACATCACAGCCATGCGTGTGTGCTTGTGTTTCATCCTTTTTTTTTGTTGCAAACGACCACCTAACCTGTTTGTCAAGGACCATTTAGGGGCACACATTTTGTATGACTTGGTTGTTGTCAAAGTTCCTCTTCATTCTCCTACGGAGATGGCAAGTAATGAAGTACACATACTCAAGTACTGTACTTGAGTAGTTTTTAATAATAATAATAATAATAATAATAATAATAATAATAATAATAATAATAATGATGATGATGATGATGATGATGATGATGATGATGAGGATGATGATGATGATAATAATGATAATAATAATAATCATAATAATGATAATAATAATAATGATAATAACTTTAATTTATATAGCGCCTTTCAAGAAACCCAAGGTCGCTTTACAAAACATAAACCAAGGAAGAATGAACAACAACAACAACAAAAAAAAAACAAGATAAAAACTGGTGACAACTATCTAATTAGGAAAAGCCAAGGTGAGGGAGGGGGCAGCCACAGAAAAGTCTGTGTCCCCAAATGTCTATAGTTTAGTCCGGGGGATGAGGAGAAAGCCAGCACCAGAGGACCGCAAGTTCCGGGAAGGGGTGTGATGAAGGAGAAGGTCAGACAGATACTGGGGGGGCGAGTGCATGGAGGGATATGTAGGTCAGCAGGAGGATTTTGTATTGTTTTTTTCAAGTATCTGTACTTTTAGAAGTACTTTTTTTTCTGATGACGTTTTACTTGTACTCAGTAGATTTTTAACAGAAATATCTGTACTTCTACTTCTTACTTTTCCCAAAACAGGCTTGTTACTTTTTTGAGATTTCACTAGAGTGAGCACCTTAATTTACTTTATTTTGGTTGATATCCTGTAATGTTTCTGTAATCATTTTTTTGCAGTCATGTTTTTTATTTCATATGACAACAAGTATTTTCAGTTGACTTTTTTTTTTTTTTTAAGTTAATTTTTCCGGCGTCAGCACCACTTTTCCATCTTTATTGGATAGGATTAGTCGGAAACTGGGTTAAGAGATCGGGGGTACACATTGCAGACAAGTCAACGAGCGTAGTCGAACTCGCGACACTGCGGACGCTGCGGTAGACACAGCGGCTCTAACATGAATGGGGTCGCGTTAGGTGCGGTGTCCATAACCACTCGGGCAACACGGACCCTCAGTTGACTTGTTTAAATGAACCGTATAAAAAAATCCATGTGTGATTATTTGCGCAGTGTTGTAGTGCAAGGACACAAAATGATGTGCACCCTTTATAGTGCATTATGTAGGGAGTAGGGAGCAATCTCACAGACACACAAACAGCTGGACTGGTGTAACTCCAACAAAGGGTGTGTGTTAAACTTTACGTTCTTTCTTAATGACAGGTTTCAGGTTTTTTTTTTCACAGTTTCAACTGCTGGTTCTACTGAACTTGAAATTGTCGAGGTATTTAAAAAACCTTGAAATATGTCATTAAAAAAAACTAAATATAAGTTGAATACAATATTTGGCATGAACATCGTCAATATAAGGGGGTGCACGTGTGATGCCGTTTGCGTGTCGGTCGGTCGTCAGTGTGTCATCAGGTCAGCTGCTCGACACCTGGTCGCCAGGTTCAGACATGTCATGCGCGGAGGTCGTTCACTGATTGCGACACCTCCGTCGTGACTCAAGACTCGAAGCGAGACATGAGTTCACCACAGAGCTGCAGATGTTTTCATGTTGGAGGACAACACCGTTGAAAATTCACACTGAAATATCTTCCCTGATCTTTAATGGTGAAAAGTAATGAATTACATTTACTCACGTTACTGTAATTAATTACTTTTTAAGAGTAATTTGTAATTTTCTGAGTACTTTTTGAAATGTATAACTTTTTACTTTTACTCAAGTACATTTTCACCTTAGTACTTTTAACTCATTACATTTGAGTCCTCTCAGGTTACCGATTACAAAACATATTGGTGGATGGTGAAAAATTTAATTTGGGAGGAAAGTTAAAGTCCTCTGCAGCCAGGCGAGCCAGAACCAACACATCGTCCACACATCGCACATCACACAAAGCTGTAGTTTGAATATTGATAAAAATATTTAAAAAAAAACAACTTGTGCTGATTCATGACTCATGTTTTTTTTTTTGCATTAAGAAATTGAAAGTAACTTTTACTCATTTTACTCATTTCATTTTAAATAAGGTAATTTTGTACTTTTACTCAAAGTAAAGATACTTTTACTCCATTAGAATTTTTCAGTACTCTTTCCACCTCTGCTAATCTTAGCCCAGTCGATCCATATCACATTTCACTCTCCTAGTTGGTATGGACACTTAAATTGTACTTAAAATGCGCCGCGGCCGACCATTCAATATAATATGTTCCCCCCTGAGCTTAGAGTCTATACATACCTATTTTCTCCAAGGATTCACTCACTCTGTGTGCAGCAGTACTTTGTTAGCCTAGCCTAGCCCCATGGACCTAGCTGCTCACCTCTCCTCTTGCTGGGCGTTCGTCGCTCCTCCCCACCCTGCTCTCCGAGCGGTCGGCATCTCGCGGAGTAGGTTTGGCAGTAAAACATGTCTCAGACCGTCCCCTGCAATGGACAAATATATAACATACATAAGTATAAGT
>OMKY01045497.1:0-16703 GCA_900302395.1 Bregmaceros cantori
GGTACGGGGGTACGGAATAGCCTATTGCGCTTTTTCAGTTTATGGAAAAAGTCTGATCCCCACTGATTTGAGGGACACTGGAGGAGCTCACAGGTAGATGGCGCAGTGTTGATCTAAACCAGACGGCATTCCACACACAGCATAGGCGAGGGGTCAGTTCTGGTATCCAGCATGGGCCGACAGCACTGAAATGGTTTGACTGAGGTGATAGAATTCAGAGAGGTGCGGGGTGGCGGGGTTGGATTGGAATAAAAAAGGATGGAAAAAAAAGGTGCAGGGTGAGATTTGGTGTATGTGTATGTAGGCTGAGCTCTTTGAAAGAATTACATATGTGTGACTGTACAATAAATTTTGCAGTGTTAAATCAACCCTTAAAGAGTCAAATTTAACACTGTCTGAGTCTATGTGGTCCTTATCAGATTTGGTGTTAAATTAACACTTTCCATAGTGTTTAACTCCTCTTAAAATTAACTTGAGTAAAAAATGAACACTGGCTAACACTGTACAGCACCGCCAGCACACCTATGAAGGGACGGGCATCTGCATCTGAGCGGACAAAGGCCGCGAGGGCCTGCAACACGGCGAGTCAGCAGCGCCGCTGCGAACCAAACCCCTGGCGTCTGAGCCGAACTTCGGTCCGCGCCAAGGGTCGGGTGCCGCATGAGTCATGATGCAATGAAAATGGCGGTCTTTAAAGTTTGAGAGGATGAGGTGGGTGGGCTTTGTAGAGTCTTATTGACACAGTGCTTTGTAACTCTGCAAATTAACACCAACACTAGTAAATATTCAAATCCCTCCGTTGTTGTAATAACTCTGAAAGAGTTAATGAACTTTGACACAGTTTATTAAACACTGCAAAATTTACTGTGTGCTTCTGCCTTGAATCCAGTCAAACTTCATTCACATGCACAGTTGCTTCTGATTTGCCTACTTCCGAGGTGCAGTACCAATGCGGGGCGTGTGTCTCTGTAATCAAGGACGAGTGCAAGTGGAGAAGGACCAGCGGATGCCCCAAGAAATTACAACATGGGGAAAACCCATATCAAGCTCCGATGCACCCTGTAGACGAGTTTGGCGCGTAGTTTTGGCTAAAGTACTAGTGTGAACGTCACTTCCTATGCCATTCATTGTGCCGTGTATTTGACTATTTTTCAACATGTCATTTCGGTAGGAGTGCGTTATTTTGAAATGATGATGGTAACATGCGCTGTGCGTATTCCACACCCAAATTCTCGTGCAGATCTATGCCCCACAAACACATGATTCAATAATCTCCGCAACTCGTTCCATTTACTCAATAAAGTTGGATTTGCCAATGGAAGCCCCTTTGGTCCAGAAGAACATGTGACCACATCGGTGACATTCGAGTCGGATTTTGACTGTATTTCAGCAATACACTACGGTGAGCAAAGCGGGGTGTATGATGTGTAATTTGTGATAGAGAGAGCTGTAGTAAACAGAATTTGAAACGTTGTGTGTTTTATGTGACAACTTCAGCCACTTCCGTCCACTACGATGACTTTACTCAGGGAACAATACAGACACAGGCTGTATTTCAGCTGGCGGGACAAGGTGCCAGCCCACTGTATTTTGTGCGTAAACCCGTCTATATAGACCAGTCAATTGCCTATTAGAGCTATTAGTGCAGCCTAGCTGTCGGTCCAATCACTGTTTCCAAATTGAAAGTAGCCGCTTCAAATGCGTTGCAGTAATACCAGTGCCACTCGACCAACAGCATCTTGGCGTTGTGGAAGAAGCTACACAATATACTTTTAAGCACCAAGGCTAAAGAATGCTTATGTTTTTTTTTTTTTCTCGGGGCACTTGAGATTTCCAGCCACATGCGGAAGATAGCGGATCAGCCAGCGGTGATTTGGTCGACTGAGGTATGCCTTTAACTAATGCGGGTAATGACCCTGTCATCGTACAAAGCTCTTGGTCTGCTACGTGAGCCAGCGGATACACATACATAAACATTCACTTGTAAGAATGCACATTCACGTGTGGCCCTCTCATTCATGAACACACACAATCATGCCACACACAGTCTCACTCGCGGTCTCTCACACACACACAGACACATTGCCTTTGCCTTGAGATAATCAACACTAGATTTCAGTCCTTGATCAATCTTGCCATAAGCTCACTTGTGACCGACCAATATAAATTCTTTGGCCTGATACGATACTTGAAAAAAAAAAATTTACCACTCAAAGGCCGTTTGTCAATAGCCGCTTCGCCACAGGCTTACTTTCAGGCAACACAGTGCAGTTCACATGGAGATCCACCCGGAAAAATCACGTCGCCACTGGCACAGCTCGGCCTGCTAGGAGCCCTACGGGTGACGAACCCACGACTTACAAATGTGTGTTGCAGTGCTCTGCCTATCTGACTGTGTCTACTTTTAATCTTATTTGGTTGCTAAAAGACCCCAGAGTTGAATGCACAGTGCATTGTGCACATATAAACAGCATCACCGTGTTGGAAATGGTGTGAAGGTCCAACATGCTGGGACATTGTTGTGGAATTTTGTGAAAAATGAATTTTTCGCGCTGCTATCCATCCGGCGATGTCCATGCCCAGTCCTTGCCCCTGGCAATAACTTAAGGAATAGATGGACATGCCATAATTTCCATTGCGAGCGGCATCGCAGCGGCACCGAACGACAACCAAACGCAAGTGTAATGTAGTCAACGGAGCGTGCCCCATGCGCTCCAGTGTTGAATGAATGAAATGAATCGTATACGCGTGCATGTGTGTGTTGAATTAAAGTGAGAGAGGTAACATACTCTGGGAGAAGTTGGCTACGCAGCGCTGCAACTTTCCATTCCATGTTCACCCCGCCGTACCATGCACGCTAAGTACTGAATGAGATCAGACATGCAAAATGTCGACATCCAACTGAAAATGCCCAGTGCCATTCATTCCCGGGGTGAAAAAAAACCTGCCGCGGTTCAAGAGCTATTAAAACATGTTGACCATCAACCCGTGTTGTCGTTTTGTAAATTGATCTGTGATTATTGTGATGTTTACATTATAGAATGTATGGCATTATCATTGTTATTATTGCTGTATTTATTATTATTGAATCGTCGCAGGATTTTCTGCAGCGCGTTGCCTCGCCGACACGCAACTCGACCTCGGCTGCAGAGCACTGCCAGCGGGTCTCTATAACCAGGCGTTGTGGGCTCTCTCCCACACGTCACAAACCAAACTTCGCCCACGTCTTGCGTCGCCCATACCAACTCCGTGCCCGTCTTGCGTCGCCCATACCAACTCCGCCCACGTCCGCGCTGATTGGTTCGCCACTTTCGTGACGGTGGTAATTTAACGTCTAGTGATGTGGAATTCGTGGACGATGCATTGGGTCTGGCTTGCCAGGCTAGGATAAAAAAACATTTTCCACCCTTACAAATACTGTAATTTCTCCAACCGATGGCACATTAATCTAGAATTATGCATTATGGCCCTTTCCCATTTGGTTTTAGAAAAGTAGCATTTGCTACACGACCTGTACGGAATGATCAAAGCCATAGTTTTGTGCCAAATCATTCTGAGCTGCTTCTTCTTTGGCACCCTGCACTGACTTAAGCCCAATTCGCACTGCCATTGAATTACGTGGGGACCTCTGGTAATTCACAATTAACCCCTGACGTCTGTGTTATTTTGTTGCGCGTTCTGACGGGATTAGTAAAAGCCTGCCTTTTGCTCAATTTAAAAGACATTATGACGCATGTGCCGTATTTTTGCTTGCCCACACGTGTACACATATACACAGGCTTTACTCTCACACACACGCACGTGTGCGCGTCTATTAACGAAGTTAAAGAAATTTACCATTGTGATGTTTCGTTGAATCACAGTAGGTAACTCACAGTGGAATTATTATTTCACAAATCACTGACATTGCGCATTTGTCAAATGAAACGCAGACATCCTCCGCAATTATTCCGAATTACCAGGGGCCCATAGGTAATAAAAGTCCAATGTGAATTGGGCTTTAAATGTGTCGTTGTGTCTGCACCCGTTACACATTCAGAGACACATGCAGAGCACACACACACAACACGACAGAAACATTGACACCTATATGAACACACATGAACGAGGGCGTGCACACTTGTCGTCTCACACACAAACTGCTGCTGGAAGTTGTAAACATTGATGGATGTGGTCGATTTTCAAACAGAATTTTATGATGCAACAGTGTAATTATGCAGTCTCCCGTCTCTACACATGAAACAGCGGTGGCAGCCGAGAGCGGATTACAAATGAAAAACAGTTGTTGCTTATAGTCTGAGCTGAAATTTTGCTAATGTGTTGATTTTTTTAATGTATTTTTGCGGCTATTCAGACCATTTTCATCTTTATTCAGGATTAGCTGATAAAGGGGATGGAGAAATGAGGCAAAGCTGTCGGCAAGGGAAAGCGATGTCTTGATATCTAATAGCTGGTGCAACTTATACGAAAATCTGGGGCAATAAAGAAAGCAAAACAAATGCAAGTTCTTTTTTTTTTTGGCGTGGGATTTTTCATCTTTATAAAGATAATCAGTGGGAAACTGGGTTGAAGAGATCGGGGGTAGACATTGCAGACAAGCCGACGAGAGGAGGAAAACTCATGGCACCGTGGACGCTGTGATCGACACAGCACCATTTCTACAGCGTCTTTAACCACTTTGACAAACCATATCCCCCCTCACTCCCCCCTAAATGCAACTAACTTTGACACTAACAACGGCTGCAGAGAGGAGCCGAAAAGAGCATGAGAGAGCACACACAGCGCACACGTTGCAGTCAAGCTGCACGACTTTATGAGGTGCTGATGTATGCAGTATGCAAATGATAACAGAAGAGTTTCGCCCGCACACAGGTATTAAGGTGATAATCGGGTAAAGGGCATGAAGCATTTGTAATTTCCAGTCATTTAAAGCCGTAACTACGTGTTCAGACAGCAGTTGGCACAACACGTAGGGCATGTTAACTACGAGAAGTAGTTACATGTGTAGCGTCTCACAGAGCGCTGCCTCCTGAATTGGTATAACATGCATTTCTGTGGCCAATCCTCACTTTGTGGCAGTAATCCAATAAATCCAACTTTGGTGGCTCAACGTTGCAGCATCACAGTGGCTCCAGAGACCAAGTCCCTCTTTCAAGTCTCAAGTCCTTCTTGGGCAAGTCAAGTCAAGTCCCAAGTCAACTCCAAGTCAAGTCATCATTAACATGCTGTCATTTTAGCCCCAGAATCTGATTTTAATAAAGTCAAAAGCAAGCAATAGTTTGGCTTTCATAATAGCATTGTTAGATTTTTTTTGCTACTTTATTAAAATCAGATTCTGGAGATAAAATGACAGCATGTTCATAATGAGTTGACTTGGAGTTGACTTGGGACTTGACTTGCCCAAGAAGGACTTGAGACTTGAAAGAGGGACTTGGTCACATCTCTGGGCTCAACCATACTTCATGGTATTTGATTTTGTGTAAACAAACTTGCTTCTA
This sequence comes from Bregmaceros cantori, assembly GCA_900302395.1. Lineage (NCBI taxonomy): Eukaryota > Metazoa > Chordata > Actinopteri > Gadiformes > Bregmacerotidae > Bregmaceros > Bregmaceros cantori. Next base: position 5,499 of record OMKY01045497.1, read on the forward strand.
TCTTCATTCCTGTTTGGATTCATAGTGCCAACAAAGTACCGCTGCGCACAGAGCGAGTGCACGCACGCAAGCAAGATGGGTAGGTCTCAATTCTTGGTGGTGTTTTTTTCTTTAAACTATGAGGGGCATACTCACCCTGCGAGGTCACTCGCAGAATCTGTGGTGCCTTTTGCTTAAAGCACAAATTGCCTCAGCCTTTGTGTATGTGTGTGGGTCTGTGTCTGCGTGCATGTTTGCATGATGTAATGTGATGTGTGGACACATTACTTACTGTGTTTGCACGAGGGTGTGTGGACACATAACCCACAGATTCGTGTGCACATGCATGTGCAGACATGTCAAAGCATTGTGATTGTATCTGGGCTATATGTCGGCCACGAGTGTATTTGTTTGCGATGGACTCTATGAGTGCATTTTAAGCTATGTGAGATGCAACAGCAGACTGACATGCTGGTGAATTTTGTGATATACTTATAGTTTTTGCTCCTTTGAAAAACTTTAAATAAATCAATGTAAATCAAGCCGCTTCCGTTTTTTCACTTATTTCTGGATTCTCGCTTTAAAATAAATACTGTCCCATAGACAAAACATCCCCATTGATATTTTCTATTGCATCTGTGTGTGCGTGTATAAGAGGGCCAAACAGAAAGTCAAGGGAAAAATGCATTTAAAAAAGGGTTTGAAAATTCAAGTCTACACCATGCATTACTTGCATACAACATACCCATGGCAGGGTTTCTGGGAAAAAGAAATGCATTCTGTTGAATCGATTCATTACATTTTCAACATGAATCAATTGTAAATAGTTTTTTGGGGGGAATCCAGCCCTCACAAAACCCCATTTAAATCCCTAAGCCTTTCACACTTTCTCTGCTGCGTATTGTTTTGCCTTTAAACATATACATAATAATGATAATGATAATAATTGGCTATATTGTTGTTCTCATTATGAACAGCACTTTGTGTAACCTTGCGCTACGTCACTGAAATTCACTTGACTCATCATGACAGCACATGGAGACGAAGCACAAAGCAACAACACCAACCATGGAAAGTCAAGCCATTACATGATGCAGCATCAGCCAGCGACCATCAGGGCTTTAAAAGGACATTGAACACGCGTCAGTAAGGCAACACAAAACACGCACGCACGAACACAAAGTTGCACAAGCATTTGTGCACACAAATGTATTCTTCTTTGGCATTTATGCATGGCACCACAACAGAAAAAAAACAATGTTGCATGCATTAAATAAAATGCCACAAGAAGGAAAGAAAGTGAGAGGAGAGAAAGAGAAAAAAAGTGGTAGCAGAAGCAAGAGAAGGGTGGGGGGTAAAGAGAGGGAAGGACATAGAGAGAGAAAGAGTGGGAACAAGCACAGAAATAAGGTGTGTATTTGGTGTGGTTTGGGCGAGATCAGGATAATGTTGAGTGGGACTGGGAGTGTCTCTCTCCTCTCTCTCTCTCTCTCTCTCTAACCCCCCCACCAGCCCCCTCACTCTGCGTCAACTTATTTCTCTCTCCCTCCTCTCGGACCCCCTCCCTCCCGTTTCTCGGAGGTATAGATGGAGTGCGAGCATCCAGCAGCCGCCCAGTACTGTGAGCTGCACTAGTCCTGAGACACACCATCTCAGAGAAGTAGTTCAGCCACACAACTGCCCCTCCATACTCCTTATACACTACACACTCACACCAACGCAGACACGCATACACATGCACACTTACACACAAACACATGAAAACAGAAGCATATTCTAAATGAGCATCTGGAGCATCTTGCTAGACCCGTCTCTGCACACACCTGCTTCGTTTGAGTGAGCTGTTGTTTTTGTTTTTTTAAACCTTCCATACTGAGCTCCTGGAGCATCTGCTGAAGAACCGGAGTTTGTCACCAGGTCATGGTGAAGATGGCCAAGAGCACGCAAGGTGGATCCCATCTATCCATCCTCCTTCTGGCCGTGTTGGTCGTTGGGATTTCTCTGGCAGGACCTCCCGTCCCTGTACACAGGAGTCGAGGTAGGCACAACGCACTGCACGTGTGCTGTTGTTACTGCATTTTCTGAAAATGTGTGGTGATTTCGAGCCGTATAGATGTATGCCAGTTGGCCAATCTGTTGTGGGGCTGGTATTTGCTATGTTTATTTGTTTTATACCATTACAGAAATGTTACCTTCAGATGTGCACTCTGCATGCACCTGTGTTGCATCTTTGTGTGTTTTGTGTTGTTGTTTTTTCATATCTCCAAAACCTGCATTGTGTGCACAACACAACACTGGAACTGCTACTCTTAATAGGCAATGCATTGCATTGGGTACTTGTAAAACATTTTACACGCCATGCCACATGTGGTTTTGGCGGTTTTTCCTGTGTGCATTAAATTTCCCAAATCTCACATGTGGGATTTGCACCTCTGGTGGTAAAACCCAAGGTTGCATGAGAGAGACCTCGCTAGAATGTCTCTTTTACGGTCCACGTGGCTTCCCTTCACATGTCTCTTAAAACCGGAGCGGTGTCAGCGCGTGCGTTTGTGTGTGTGTATAGATCAACGTTGAAGAACGAAGAAGGGTGGAAGGTGGAGAGGGTGCCACTTGGTGGTGAGATGGTTTCCTTGGAAATGGTCAAACGCAGTGCTGCTGTTGAGTTTTCTTACTCTGCTCGTATTTCAAACAATTTTCATTCAATCCTGTCCCCGCTTGTGCCGATTTCTGAGAAACTGCCAGTAAGCTGAAACCTTCCCAAACATTTTATTACATCTCAATCAAACCAACAATGAATTGGGGTGGGGGGGGCAGTGTGTCTGCTGCGAATCAAAGACAATGCAACTGGGACCTGATGCGCTGATGCTTGCCACTCAATGCAAAGGCTTGAGTTGGCTGGGTCACATGATTTCACAACTACAATAACACACATAACACACAGGACAGCTCACTTAGGAAGTAAGTGTGAAAGGCCAACCTGTATGCTAATGACTGCATCATCACAGTTCGCTTTCTCCGCTTGTAGCAGAACGTATACCAGCATGGGTCAGCTTCCTCCAGAGACTTCGATCCAGTGTGATTCTGTAGAGGGTTGGCAGGTCAAGTCCTGACCATTTGTAGATGTTGTCGTGCCATCTTTTGTGAGGTCTTCCTCTGCTTCTCTTGCCGACCACTAAGACCTTAAGGCACAGTTTTATCAGACCGATTTGGGATCGCGTGATGTGTCCATAGACCTAAAAGCATCAGCTGGGAAATAAAAGACAGACATGGAAAAATTCTAACCAATAAGGAAGATATACTTTTACAAAGACCCCTATGAGGACGACATAATGACTGCATATCATGAACCATTTTCTGTGAGCACTCTCATTGCACATTAAAATCAACTGCATGACTAGTTTCCAATTCAAACACCGCAACTAACACGCCCTCATTTATGTTAATGGAGCTGTGTCTTCTGCAGCGTCGGCAGTGCCGCGAGTACTCCTCCCGTCGTCGGCTTGTCTGTGATGTCTACCCCATGTCTTCAACCCAGTTTTTAATCCTGCCACTATCTCTCTCAATTGGCTTGCGCCCAAAAAATAACCTAGAAAAAAAAAAAAAAAAGAGGAGCAACGGCTGAAAAATCATGTTCTGTTCCTTTAAAATTGAACTGCTAAACGTTTGGCTCCTCAGCCATGACGAGTGACAGCAGTGTGCCAATCAAGCCGTTCTCCCATAATCTGAACTATCCCTTTAAGAGTCACAGCAAGAAAAAATGGACGTGCGAGGAATCTCCAAAACAAATCCAGCGTTCATTTGACATAGTAAATGTGAAGGGTAAACTTGTAAATGTGAAGCTCATAATCCGTGCTCCACTTCCATGCCCTCCCCTTCGTAAGCAAACATGCTGTAAAGCAGCTATAAAAACTGGATTTATTTTCACTGCATGGATTAAGACGACCTTAACTTGTCTGTCTGATTAGGACAGTTACCGCGGCGCTGGGGCCCGCACCAGCACTTTCCATGCACACATTTTCACTTGTCAGTGTCCTTGTTGTCCATGCACCCACTCATACACACTCTCTTTGCATGCATGTGCTCTCTCTCTTTCCCTCCCTCCATCACAGACACACACACACACAAACACACACACACACACACAGACTCTAAGGTTATATGAATTCCTATAAGCATACATGCCTTTCCATCGCCCTCTCTTGCCGATCTGATATACCACTTGCTCACTGTGTCCATTTGACCCTGCCACACATTCCCCTAAAGATAACTGTAGTTTTGAGCGAGGAGTCCAGTCCATTGAGTAGGTCAGTGAAAAGCTTCCACTGTGTATGCAGACCCTCCATATCCAGCCAATCTACTTCCACATATCTATGTCCCATCACAGTAATATGAAGTTTAACCATATGAACCCTGATCTGTACAATCCTCAACTGCACTATCATTTATATGCTTGGGTAAAATACATTCCTATAGTGTTTGCCAAATGCCAAGACTGAAATGTGACATTGCTCTGCCCTGTGTGTTGGAACTCAGAAGATCTTTGAGTGTAAAATTTGCAGTGCCGTGACCAAAGATGTGGAGTAATGAATTGAAATGGTAGCTGCTCTAATTTGAGATCAGAATATCAGCTCTCACTGACTCCCCTGTGATGTGCTTCACTAAATCTGTGTAATATATGCCACATCATCATCTGCTAACTGACGCATTATAAAATGATCATCCATACATTGTATCTGTGGTAGCAAAGAAGTCCAGGCAATCTTTCCAGATGATTTTGGACAGCTGCATCAGGCAGGATTCCTGGAAAAATCAGCTCTCCATGCTCTGAAGTTGGTATGTGTAGCGTAATTGACGGCAATGCCTAGCAACGACCGGCCAGCACAGCCTAGCATATCTAAGTGATCACCTTAACATCTGGCATCATTGATGCTTGGGTGTCCAAGCAGAGGAAATTTGGGGCTGGCTGTAGGCAAGTTTGCAGAGTAACCATTCCAATGAGCAGAGGGTTCAAGACCGAAAGGTTGATGTCCACACAGTCTCCATGCCAGAGTTTTAGCCAAAGCATAGAGTTCAGCGATTTATAACGAAATACACAGGAGCCCTGTGGGGTGGCAAGGATGATAGAAGTACTCGGTATTGTATAGTATTGTATAGCGGCTATGCAAGGCATGTGCTTGACACATGCCCTGCTCCTGCACCAAGAACTACTGACTTATGCATGCCCTTTTGTGTTTTTTCAATTCTTGCTCTTTACACTATGTTCTTTGCATTGGACCCGTAAAAAAAGATCCTAGTCTGTACAAAAAAGATGATTTTGATTCAATGAAAACTGTCACACAAACAGTCTATTGGTTCTTCTACAACAAAACAATTATGCAAATGGACTGCGAGTCAATTCACCCGGCGGGTAAATTGTTGTTGCCTTCTGCCTGAAAATCCAGCCTGTGGCATCAATTACAGTAGATCACATGAATTGTTACTGTATGACTTCCCTTACCATTTCCATCTCTTCTGAGCTAAACTGAAAAGCAGAATAATTCATCCCATGCATAGCCGTTATTATTATCACCTGTTTTGTGTGAGATGTAGATCTGTGTCAAATTGCTTGAGACCGCAAACCGCATTTCACAACTTCCTCGTGTCATTCCGGAATGTTCAGATGTCTTTCCACTCCCAAGGCCCAGAGGTGTGCTCTCCATACTAAGTGCCGTGAGCCTCCCAACAAAAGCGGAGAGCAGGCTGGGTGTGCTCTGGCACTTGGAAAAGATGTTTCCGAACTTTCCCCAAGGATGAGATGGGAACACGATAAACGGATGAGAGTCAGATGAAAGAGCTGTACGATTAATAGTTCTTAAAAGCAATGATTCTGCAGTGCATTTGGATTCAGACGGCTAACACAGGCACAATGTTCTTCATTTTCTTCAAGTCATGAAAATGCCAGATCTCCCCCCACGAGAAATGCGGACTCAAGGCATATGATTTGGACCCAAGTCCAGATCGAGTCATAAAAAATATGACTTGATGCTTGATAAGTCCCCACTGGTCCATAGACTCAGACTTGAACTTGATTCTGTTGAGACTTCACTTGAGCCATTTCACTGGAAAGACTAAGAAATGTAATAGTCAAACTAAAACTAAACTAATAATGAAAATAAAATGTGTTGACCATGGTAGTAAGAATTAAGATTTTAGATTAAAGGTTTATGCAGAAAGAAGAGATGATATTTCTTTAATATATCAGCACCTATTGAATAAGTGAGAGTTTTTTTTTAAAGTTTTTTTTTTTGGGCACAAGCGCCGTTTTCTTTTCATTCTTTTATTGAGAGAGATAGCAACAGGATTAATCGGAAAGCGGGATGAAGAGTTGGGGAGAGACATTGCAGAAATGCCAGACAAGGGATTCGGGATTGTTTAGGGATTCTCTCTAACCACTCGGCCACTGCGCGCCGCCATAATTGAGAGTATTAAATGACTTTTTAAAATTAATTACTCAAAACATAAATTGACTTGGAATTAGACTTGAGGCCTTGAGACTGTGACTTTGGCATGACGTGCACTCTTGTGACTAAGTAACACCTCTACTCGCCACACACACAGCTAGAATGGAGATGACAAGCACTGAGAACTCATGTACATAGAAGACATAATAACCAAAGGTGGCTGGAGTAAATGAATCATCACTATCCCATAATACTGCCCCAATTAAAAGCAAAGAGTAAATGGGGCTGGCTCTGTGACATCCAGCCCATACATAGTCTCGCGCATGTGGCATAGTACATCAGTGATGTACATCAGGTCTGCGCTGCCATCCCCGTTTCACACACTAACGCTGTCAATGTAATGAGAAAATGGCACTAAAAACAGGCAAAGAGTAGCAATAGCAGAAGCCTTAACAATATTCCCTTGAGTAGTCACAAACAGTCATGCATCATGGGTAACAATTGTCGGCTGAAAGCAATGTTTAAGGTTAAATGTTGAACTCAATGCAAGACAAACTCAATATTGATTGATGCAGAGGTTGGAGTGGTTGTTCCTATTTGATAGTGTTATTCTTTGTATAGATTACACAGACATCAAGACTGGGTCACAAGAAGTTTTTTGAGGGCACCAAGTGGGCCGCAGTCTAGACTGATCATCACTCATCTATAGACGAGTTTGGGGGGTACTTCCGGTTTCTGAACGTCATGCCCGGTGTCATTTAGTTCGCTGTGTTTTTGGCAATTTTTCAACATTTCTATTCGGTGGGAACACACACCTACAGGGTTATTTAAAACGGATGTGAGTAACTTGCGGGGTGCTATTCAACACCCAAATGGTCTGGTGAGGATCAGTTACCCACAAATGCATGATTTAATAATCAGTGCAACTCGTTCCATTTTCTCATTACTTTTGGAAGAACTAGTAGAAGCAGCCAGCCTATTGGTCCAGAAGAACATGTGACCACTCGGTGCATAACTTTAAGTCGGATTTTGACTGTATTTCATCAATATTTATACAAAATTATGAACGGAGCGAGTGGTGTGATATGTAACTGGTCACAGACGACATCTAGTGGTCGGATTTTGAACTGCTGTGTGTTTTGTGTGCTCGGACCTCGGTCAAGTACCAGAGTTGTCATATGCAACAATAAGGCACCCAAAGTCTGTTTCATCCCAGCGGGACAAAATGTCAGCCGCCTGTATTTCGCGGGTAAACTCGTCTATACACTTTGGCTAGCTTGTCAAAATGCTTCAACGCTTACATTTTTTTGCTGATTGCTTTATAGTACGACATTGAGACTCCTTCTCATGTTTTGTGGTATTCTGCATTGTATCCGTGTGTATACAGACTCCCTTAGCACTGACAGCGCAGTGAAGGTTAAGTAGTTGAGGTCTGAATGAGTGTGGCATTAAGAGAACGGTGGGATTACAATTAAGTTGTACATGTCAAACAATATAGAAATTGAGCATGGAACCAGACTATTTAACTACAGGCTGACAATGTTTCTAAAATTCCAAACTCTATTTCCCTTGGTGAGGCTGGGTAGCATTAAGTATTTAACAAAAAGTGTTGGGTATTGGCTGATCTGGGGTGCAAGAAAGATGGATGGAATGCCATTGTTGTGTTTTTGTCATAATAACTCCAGTAATCCAAGGAGCTGCCAGACTGGTGTGATGTACTTCTTATGCTTAATTGTGGAAAAATATAGAAAATGCTACAGTTAGGGGGTCCGCTTCATTATTCTGACTTAAACTGTAACAGCGTCACAGGTATTGTACGTTATACATCTAGATATTGTACATTATTCATTCTCGTCAATTGTACAACTTTAATATTCTTTTCAGTATTTCAAATTGTTCTAAGTCTTGTAAAAAAGTGTCACCAAAAGTGGAAGCAATATTTTTAATATAATAAAGGCCCTCCTGAATCCAAACTGGTATTCAGCTTGACCGCGGCAACAGCCACCATCTTACATAGATTTTTTTGTATTAAAAAATAACACGTCAAGTGGCCAACGTACATCCAATGTCATGCAGCAAAGGGGTTTCCCTGCTTGCGAGCCTCAACGCTAGCCAAGCCGTGTCTGGTGTAAACATGTAAGCTGGCGCAGAGACTGAGATGGAACATTTGAATGATGGGTGTAGCGGACGAAGAAAGCAGGAAGCAGATTCAGCGGGATTTAGCGCAAGGTGGCGTTCCAAGCCACAGGGCCAGTGAGACTGGAAAAGGCCGAGAGCCGGATGGGCAGTAAGAGAGAGGGAGAGGAGAGAGAGAGAGAGAGAGAGAGAAGGGGCATAAAAGAGAGAATGAGGGAGGTCTGCAGAGGGTGACGAGAAACGAAGATTGACACAAGAGAGGCAGGTACAGCTTTCACAAATGGATGGCCCTGCAAGAAGAGAAGAGAAGCCGGGAGGCAATAGGGATGTAGTGGGAGAAACTGCGGTGCGTGGTGTCCGTGCGGAGGAGGTAGTGCTAGTGAAACAGCTGCAGTTGTGTTTTGACGTGCAAAGAGTGTGTGCGAGGCAGCAAGCAGTCCAGAGTGGTGGGGGAGAGATTTGGAAAGGGGAGAAGGAAGTAGGGGAGCCAAAGGGGTTCTGGGACCACTTCCAGCTGGAAAGGGCTGTGTTGTGTAGGAGGCGCTTTTCATCAACGCTTGTGATATGAATGCAATCAATTAGCATTAACAACCACTTATGCAATGTGATTCAGAAGTATCTTGGTGCTCAAACTTATTGGATCAACAGAATGCTTTTTACCTGCACCGGGGCGGAGCAGGTTATGTTTTTGGATGAGTTGGTTTGTCCCCTGGATAACTGCAAATGTTGAGCATGGATCTGAATTAAATTGTTGTAAAGAGTTGTTGGAAATGACGAAAGAAAGAAGTGATTTAACGTTGGTGCATTTTTCCTTAGCCTATAAGTAACATTATAGTCATACTTCATTATTATTATTATTAAATAGTGAACGATCCCTGTTCTCCGTAGTGATCTCACGCCGTGTGGCCACGACTCCCGACCAAGCAACATAAACATACTTAATCACTAACACCTACAGATAGATGGATGGAAAGTTCCTTACCACAGGGTGGTCAATGAGACGTTTCCATGTAAAAATCTGAGTGATTGGTTAAGTCCAACAGCGTCAGTTTCCCAACTATTACAAACGTCTAGCGATGTGCAATGCGTGGACAATGCGGTGGTTCTGGCTGGCACTACTACTTTACGAAAACCTGCATTGATAATGGCTTGCCACACATACTGCTAGCACTAAAAGTACTATTTTTTTTGTACCACTACGGCGTAGGTTTGCAATCTCTGAGTGCTTCTAGTTCAATCTATTATCCTCACAACTCCCAAGCCCAAGCTTATGTGAACGAGTCACACCAGTTACTCAATCAATTCAGTCAATTGCTTCAATGCTACTGTTAGATCAACAGTGCAGCATATGTCGGAACATCATTATAACCCCCGGCCCCACTCTCCAAAACCCAAATTATGTAACATTATCATAACTGATAGACACAGATACGTATACATTTGTGTCAGTGCAATGATGGTTGTTTGTTTATTCAATCTGTCACTGTGCTTATTTTGGTAACCATGCTATGGACCAATGAAGCTGCTTCATAAATGGCTGGAGCAATTTCTGAGCATGGGGCAGAGATACCATGTAATCAATGCCTCCACTAACTAAACAAGCTCAACTCCTTTAAATTGATCAAGGTACTATTTACAAGAACCGTATTGAGGGAATCCCAACCTTTAATATGGCAACCTAAACACAAAAGGCAGGAATTTGCTGCAAAGAATAGTCTTGAGTTGTATTTACATCAAAGTTGTATTCACAAAAAAGAGGTTAACCGTTCAAATACAAGCGTTGATGCTGTCCATTTTGCTGTTGATCTGTTCTTTCTGTTCTGTGAATAATGAGATAAATGACATGACCCAGTAATGCTTGCTTATTCCAAAATCCACTAGCTTGTTTGGAAAATGACCAAATATTGAATATTCCATTGTGAATGCTTTTTTCATGTCCATGTGTTGCTGTTGTTGTTTCTTAATAGTGGAAAAGTGCATTTCTGTGACAAATCAAGTAATCATATCCTTGTGAAGACAGGAGAATGAGCATAAAATAATTGCTCATCACTTTCCTGCCCGAGACAACATTATTAGTTAGAATGTATTTTAAAAAGCCATTGAGACAATGCGTTAGATGTTCCATGTGTGCTGGATGTTCCATGTTTCAAATATTCCATTGAGAATGTCTATTCATGTGCATTTGCTGTTTCATTTTAATGGTAGGGAAAGTTGATTCTACATAAATAATCTTTATTAATCCCTTTCTGGTTTGTTAGGCAGAGGATGGCTGTCCTGCACGGACCAGGTCACAAAGTGACTTAAAGGGATAGACCACCAAAAATCCAAATTGAAACATGTTTTTCATTGGTACATGGTTAAATTTGCAATGCCAGTGACCCGTGCGTGCGTGCATGCGTCTTATCGCTATCGGCCGTTCCATGTTGATATCCCCATTGAAAGCGACCATTGGAGTGACTCGAGTAGCTACCAGATTAAAGCCACTAATCGCTTCCTAACTGGTTCCGTATTTTGAGTATGGATGTCACTTGTTACATGCGATTCAATTGGTTACACAAAAATCAAATGCAGGAGTTTTATTAGTGGAAAACCAGGGAACTATTTCTTGAGTGCGCCTCCGCACGGTGTGCGGTTTGCTCACTAACTCATT
>OMKY01045514.1:0-10935 GCA_900302395.1 Bregmaceros cantori
TTTTTTTTGTAATGATACGGCGACCACCGAGATCTACACTCTTTCCCTACACGACGCAATGCACGCGCGGTGCATTCTGGGCCGGCACCGTTGACGGTCCTCCACCGTCCAACACGCCTCCTTAAATAGTCCGAACTAACCTTGGCAATGGCTGGGTTCAGCTATTGCCGACGTTCTAGTTCCTCTATTCCCAGCTCCTCCACGGGGGGCGCTTTCGTTACATTGGTGTCAGGAAGTGGTTGACGGACCGCACGCGGTGGGGATGGCCGCGGGGCCGCTTGATCAGGCGAAAGGCGCCGTGGAATTGGAGCGGCTCTCGGGACGAGAGCCAGGTCGGGAGGGGGCAGTGTAGTGAATGCACGCGCGGTGCATTCTGGGCCGGCACCGTTGACGGTCCTCCAACACGCCTCCTTAAATAGAGTCCGAACTAACCTTGGCAATGGCTGGGTTCAGCTATTGCCGACGTTCTAGTTCCTCTATTCCCAGCTCCTCCACGGGGGGCGCTTTCGTTACAATATATATACTTTTTTTTAAAATTAAGAACATTTGGAGATTGAATCATTTGTGGACTATATTTTATGTAAATATTGCATTTTAACTTTGTGTGGACCTGAGATTGTTGGCATCACTGTTTAATCTTGATGTCAGTTGATTGAAAATGCTTTTTTAAAATATATGTTAAAGTCAAGTCAGATAAATATTGAATATTGTACTGGCATCAAAGTTGAAATATGCACGATCAAACATTGACAGTCGCATTAAATAAAAATTGACAGCGATCTGGAATTGCTTACACATGGTAAGTGCCCCTCACGGAAAATTAGTAAGATTTAATTCAACATTGGGGTTTCAACATAATTCAATCAATGAAATCAATTAATCATAATTGATATTGGTCCAACCATCAAAATGCTTGGATTATTGGGTAAGTAAATTCAATGTTAAAAGACATTACACAACATTTCCATGTAGTTTTGACCTATTGGCATTTTTGTCAACGTTGACAATTGAAGCTTTAAAAAAACACCGACATACAACAAAACATTCTTGAGGCAACCTTGGTTTAATGGCATTTTTTCAACATTGATTCAATGCTGAACAATCACCAATTCTTCACCATTTCAACAAAATCACCCATTTTGACCTCACCCCGGTTGGACCTTATTTCACCATTCATAGTACCCCTCACACCAAACACTGTACTCAGCCTGGTGGACTTTTCGGACATGTAAAAAGAACACCAGTTGGTCTGTCCAAAATCAGCTTTGAGGCTATGGTTGAACTTGAAGGCAAAAGAGGCTGAGGAAGGCCAAGACAAAGAAGGACAGATAACATGATAGGCCTGCAACTAATGATTATTTTAATAGTCGATTAGTTGTCGATTGAAACGATTAATCAACTAATTGATTAGATACGTTTCCTTTCAGAAATTCCCCAAATACATAAAACAGCGACACAGAAATTGATCTCGTCAACTTGGAATGTAGTCAATTTTGGTTCACGTTAGCAAACAAATGTACAACAATTTTGTTACCATTTAGCACAAACTCATAACAATATTTTTTACGCTAATATTTTGATATTTTTCTTCATATTTAATATTTTTTAATCAATAATGTTGAATAATACTAATAATATTTTGGATTTTCAGACATTTTATTAAGTAATATCAAATTTGTGTAGAGCGATAGATGGTGATGTCGGCAAAAAAGTGCTGACAATAACAATGATTCAACTCCTTGGCGATTAATCGATTATGGCATTAGTTGTCGATTAATTTCATAACCAATAAGTCATGGATCAATCGATTAATCGTTGCAGCCACACAATATGAAACATCACAGACTGGTGCAGCATCAACCAAGCAACCATGGATCGATGGAAATGGAAGAAAAGTCACAAGGGTTCGCAATCTGCTTACAGCGAAAACGTGATATTCCAGTAAAGGTAGACCCGTGATGAGGCGAAGACCAGCCGATGCAATCCAGGGGTGTTTATTGAGGCTCCATCCTGATCCGTAGTCAGACATGCACATGCTCTCTCTCTCTCCGGTCCCTGGTCACAGCGCCACTCCCAAGGGGCGCTCCCGAAAGAGCGCCCACTAGTGGTGACAATCCACTGCAATGCCTCCCCCTTTGCATAGCCTTCATCCCAGAGGCTGACAGCATAATTGCAGCTAAAAATACCAATGAAGTAAATGGTAGACCCGTGATGAGGCGAAGACCGGCCGATGCAATCCAGGGGTGTTTATTGAGGCTTTAGTAACACAAACTCAACAAGCACACAGTAACACGTCCGTGGTCAGGAGAGGGAGAGTGCGCATGTTCTCACTCACCCTTCGGCTCCTTGTCAAAGCCCCACCCCAAGGGGCGGTCCCGACAGCGCCTACTAGTGGTGACAATCCACTACAATATGAGGAGCAGTATGTCCAGAAAATACCAACACCTAAATGCTTCAACATAGGCTTAAACGTTATTCAGGAGACTTTATAGACGCGTTTGGTTCTAGGGTGAATATGACTTCTGGTGCCATTACGTCGCTGTGTTCTGTCTTATTTCTGAACTTGTCTACTTAATGGGAGCATGCACCTATTGTGTAATTTAAAAAGGATGGTGGTAACTTGTGCTGTGCTATTCCACACCCAAATGTTCTAGTGCGGACACACAAACGCATGATTCAATAATCTGCACAACCCGTTCCATTTACTAATAATTGACGGACTTACCAGTAAATGCAGCTACCCCATTGGTCCAGATGAACATGTGAGTAGCTTCAAGTTGTTTTTTCAAAATGTCAGCCTCCTGTATTTTGCATGTAAACACGACTATAGGTTGAGGGGTTTGACAAGGACATGAGTATGAATTCACTACATTGTAGAAGATGCTTGCATCAACATGAAATGCAGAGGTAGATTAGATTAAATGAGGATTCAACATAAAATCAACTAATGTACAATATTATTATTACATCAACTAAAATGTACATGTTATCTTACCACTTTTAGCATCAGCATACATTTAATATAATATCAACAAGAAATCACAAGTAGATTAGCATTTTGAAGTTGCATGAGTCACGAGGGGGCACCATCCCGTTACACTGGTGTCCGAAGTGGTTACGAGCCACACGCAGAAGAGCTGCTGGGCCGAGGGTCACTTGTGGAGTGGAGCGTCAGGGGCAGTGTAGTGACCGCCACAGGGCATTGTGGGCCTGCACCGTTAGTCACTTGGTGGTTGCCGACACGCCCCTATAAATGGAACCTGAATGCGACTTGGCAATGGGCTGAGCTTAGCCTGTTGTCGACCTGCGTTCAGGTGCATTCCCCCAGCTCCTCCACGACGGGCACCCCTTCATTACCATATACTCAAATGTTTGTCTAGAAATTCTAGATTACTGTTCAGGAGATGGCTGAAGCAGCATTGATTGAATATAAAATCATTGGATATTTGACTTAATTCATGCATTCAAGGTCAGTTTTGGACCAAGCCTCAACATTGCAGCAACCTTACACTTTTTGTATAATTTCAATCTCAATGTTTGGCCAACCATATAGTTCAATGTTACAAATGCCAATTGAATAGTCAAGAATAGGATGTATATGCGTTTAATTAGTGGTACTGCCAGTATTATCAATACTTTCACTATGCACAGTATTTTCAGTATAATCACAGACCTTTAAAATCCTTTAAAATCATACTTCTCTCGTGCTGCATGATTGGCCCAGTCAGATAGGCAGAGCATTGCAAAGCACAGTGAGTCGTGTGTTTGCTCCCCCCTGATCTCTACGCCCCCTTTCTGCTCACCTACAATAAACACTTGACAAATAAAAAAGTTGAAAAAAAAAAGAATCATACTTTTCTCAGGCCATTCAGGTCGCATAATTAATGAAATTGCAACCTTGATTGATACATAAGATGTCGTAAATTGCATCCCATTTTCCAGTACAATACTTTATACAATACATAAAAAAATAGTTCAGGAAATACGAGATTGTACTCATGTGTCATTGTCTATGTGTAAATAAATCACACAGGCTGTCAAGTAAAAAACAAGGACAGTGCATATTTGTTCTTCATACTCCGCTTATGGCCACTTCTAGTAGGCAGACATTTTGTTGGTATCATGTACGGTGAAGTATACGTACGTCCACCGTATCACTTCACCTGGTGATTGATAGCATATTACCATGGATTAATCAATAATTAGACAATAAGAAGACTTTTAAACGCACAACGTTATTCAAATATCGCTCCCTGCCTGTTCGTCTGACCGCGATGATACCATCACAATGTCTGTGTAGTCACCGTGCAACAACCCTATTCTGCATATTATTGGAATGTTATCATATCGACATACTTTGTCTCAATAGTTTCTGTTCTGTGCTCCAGCACAACCAAATGTAATCCCAGCTTGGGGACGATTAAAATAACTATTGCAATACCATTCCAACGTTTGTAGAAGTGTACGGCAGGCACCCCAAACTCTGAACTACCTGGAGACAACTGGAGACAGTGTCTGGGCAAGGCTGTCACCAACCTTTCTCTTCGTTGCAGGCTTTGACAAAGAAAACAAAAAGGTAAAAATATGTTCCTGCATGTTTGAGAGCCCTGGTTTGAACTCTAAACTCCTTACCGTTGAGTCCACTAAACCTTCTTTGTCGCGGCTTCTCTCTGTGTAACACCGCGCCAAGCTACTTTCAACCAGTCTTGAAGCAGTTTGATCTTTGTATCAGGAGTGGTCACCCATTGCAGCTCAGACATGTTTTAAGAAAGCGTATTGTCTCTTGATCAGTGTTAAAAACGTCTGAAGTCCATCCAACCCAAGCCAAGCTCTTCGGAGCTACATGTATTGGGGCGCAGCGACACAAGCCAAGCCCTTAAACCGGCAACCGAGGTTATCCAACTGTGAAGGGTCCAAGTCCTCCCTGGGCATGAGGTCTCTGAGTTCATCTTGAAGATCATCTGCAGTGTTCTCTTCGTCCAGCTCGTCCAGATAGCAGCGTAGCGTGTCGGATACCAGTTCCTTTTCTTGATCAGAGACCTTCAGGAGTTGCTGTGTGGTGGGACGACACATTTAGACTCTCTTTCACAGATAACTCCAGATCTAGGGCTGCAACTCACCATTTTCAGGATCAAATCGGAACGATTATTAGCCTGTTGAGACATTAATTGTTAAAAGTTTGCAATTTCAATATTGCAATTTTTTTCTGTTTCACTATCTTCAGTTATTGGGTTAGGGTTAGGGTTAAGTTAGGTTATTTACATTTCCAAGAGCCTACTCTTGTGCTAACGTATAACATATTGGATTTTCGTTTTTTCGGTGTGCGTGGACGATGCGTTGGTTCTGGCTTGCCAGGCTAGGTTTTCGGCCAACCTTACTAGTTATTTTCATTGTTTGTGTTGCCATGGGTCTTAACAGTGTTCAGTATCCAAGTGAATGGGTGGGGCCATGACACTGGGAATGATGCTTCGTGAACAACATATATTCAACGTTAGGAATCGATTAAACGTTGCCGATTAATCGATACAAAAATCTCAACATTCAACTCTCAAAAACAATCCTTCAAGGCACAGTGTCAGGTGGAAGGAAGAGAGGAAGACAGAAAAAGCGATGGGAAGATAACATCCAAGAGTGGACAAGGTGCAGGCTGAGCGACACTATGTGAATGGCCGAGGACAGAGAGAGATGGACAGAGCTGGTTGCAAAGTCTTCAGTGGTGCCCCAACGGTCAGCCAGACTACGGGCTGATGGTGACAATGAGCTCTATCCAGAACCATAATATTAAGTGTGCAAGCGCTATTCCACCAGACATCGACCCACCTTAGAGAGGAGTTCACGGAGAGTCGTTTCCGACATGAATGACGACGATGACGTCGATGACATCACTGTTGGGTATCTGAACATTCCCGTTTCAAAAGGCATGTGGCTGTAGTGTTGATGTTGAGCCCCAAACTGTAGATAAAATTGAAAAAAAAAACACACACACTGTTCAGAACATAGTTGTTACCCGCCAGCATTTCCGGAGGCGACACTGCCCCGCAAAGGCACTGGGTGCCTCCTCCGACAGGACGCTACGAAGTTGTTTAAGGCTAACTATTAGCACCTGTAGCATCACAAAAACGGACATGAGAGTTAGGGTGAATGTTTTTTGTTCAGGACATACATGTGTATATGTATGTGTGTATGGACAATTGATATGAAATTACTTTCAGGATACTTTTCTGAGTCAGCATATTGCGGGTGTGGGCCATTCTGGCATACTTGATATCAGAATGCCGACCAGGCAGTGGGGGGATGGCGGTCGGTTTGACAAGAGCTGCTAGCTGCGGAGCCCCTCTCCGACACTTTTGGGTACGGCCCGTGCAGTTACTCTGGTATACCGAAACAGCCCTGATGGACGCGGAAACAGGACTAGGGGTGTAAATAATATCGATTTTGTATCGATATATCCATACATAACAGCTGACGATACAATGTATCGATATGTCCGCAAGAGTATCAACCTTTTTTCTGGTCTATTTTTTTCTTTTTGCCCCTGGACGTAATTCCACTCCCCTGTCAGCTTAAATTAAGAAAAAACAAAGAATCGTATTGAATCGAATCGTGGTTAATTCTTGAGTATCGGATAAAATTGAATCGTTGGGTCAGGAAATCGATACTGAATCGTATCGCCATGATATGTGTGATTTACACCCCTAGACAGGACTGGGCTTTGTCTCAGTTTCCTGACCTGATGGTTACACCAGGGGGAATCTTACAATGGTGTGGATAAGAGGATAAGTATCCCTGGTTTCTCATCCTATAGCTAATCACGTTATCTCTTAACTCCTGCTATTCTAGAGTTTTGGAGTGTCTTTTTAACTTACCACAAATAACCATGGATCTGCTGTATAAAAGATAGCCATTGCTATACACATTTTGGCTCCTTTTTTTCAAACCACCTTAGCTACCACCCTAAACTATTGAAATATTTTTGTGTTGTTTCTGTCGTTGTGTTTGTGGATGCAATAAGCCAAAACACAAAATGTCCCAAAAAGAACATTGAGAAATTTATCAAACCAGGCCTAGTGGTGGACGTTTTGAACTTTTTAATATGAATCTAAGCTAAGTTCATCATACTTTTATGATAAAAAATAAAGAAAGATAAGCAAACATCACCTTAATGTATTTTAGTTTTTTTTGTTTTCATCATTTATCATTCTTATAATTTATAATATTTAACATTCTATAAAAATATTCAGTATGTTCACAGATGTTTTGGCTGCAAAGTGTGTGAATTTGGTGTTAACCGACTTTTGAGAGAAAAGTAGCTACCATGTTGCGAAATACCAATTATACGTTTTTTTTTTTAAAGTCCCTACTCATTACCCACGCCCTCCCATCATGTTTTAATTTTGCATGAACACCATAACAAATAGCCATGCAAATATATATACATTGCCATCTCAATTCAAGAATTCAATAATATTGATACTTTACCGCTCCATTGAAGTGGTTGATGTAGCGCGAATCGCCAACATCCCAGTAGTGGGAATACATCTCGCAGTGTTCATTTTTCTGGAAAGCAAGCAAGACGTAATAAAAACTCAATAAATTCTACTAGACCTGCATGATTTGAAATTGAACACTGATTTATTTGTTTGGTATTTATGGTAGGCCCCACTTCACACACACACACACACACACACACTGTCACACAGAAAAATTGTATTTTTTTTTATATGATTTAAGGGTGCGTATCAATACAATGGAGAGGCGTACAGTTTTTCACTACATGGTCGAAATGGACAATTATTATTCATATATACTTTGCTATTTATCGATTTATGTAAGCACGTCAAATCGAGAGTAGGAAACAGCGACACCTGCCGGCAATGTATGTTCATTGTAGGTTAGAAACCACGTAGAAAGAAGCGTTTATTTTTAAAAAATCGAGTTAAATCAAAATCGAATCTAAAATCGTAATATGGGTGAAAATTATTTACAATTTTTTTTTATGAAATTGTGCAGCTCTAAATTCTACAATTGGAAATGTTTTTAGCAAGTGCCATTTTTCCATTTTATTGACAGGGTTAGTGTGAGAGGGTGAAAGAGAAGACACAGGGCAACACAGTGTCATTGATGGAAAGCGAATTCAAAGCGCTGCGTGTGCTGTGGTTGGTTACTGTTACAGCTAACGTTTATCTGCTATTTGATATAGACGAGTTTTTGACCCGTTTCCGGTTAAAATCCTTACTACCCCGTATGCTCGCCACATCCAGTGCCATTTATTTAGCCGCGTTTTTGACTATTTTTCAAACAGGTTTAATCGGCGGTAGCATACAACTACGGCGTTATTTTTAAAGGGTGTTGGTAACTTGCGTTGCGCTATTCCACACCCAAATGCTCTCGTGAGGATCCATGCACCACAAACGCATGAGTGAATAATCTGCGCAACCCATTCCATTTACTCATTCAAGTTTGAATTACCAGTGAAGCAGCCATCCCACTGGTCCAGAAGACCACATCGGTGAGTAACTTCAAGTCCGATTTTGCCTGTATTTCATCAATACTTGTAAAACAATGAGCGAAGCGGGGTGGATGATGTGTAATTTGTCACAGAGCGAGCTGTAGTAAGCAGATATTGAAACATGTGTTTTGTGTGACAAATTCATCCACTTTCGGCCACTACCATCACTTTACATAGGGAAATATACAGACACAGGAAGTGCGTTACACCCGGTGAGACAAATGTCAGCCCCCAGTATTTCGCGGGAAAACCAGTCTACATTTAACTGAAATTTCTGACCTGAACAACTGATGATGTACAGAAGAAAATCAGGAAAATGATCAGCATTGCCCAGACCTTTGCATAGGACTGTATACAAAATGTATATATGCTGGATTCAGTAACTGGTCCACAGAGTGTTTTTTTTTGATGAGTTTCTCACCCAGATCGAGTGCTGTTGCTGCTGCTCCAGCAGCAGTCGCTGGTGCTCCTGTGACATGTACAAGTCCTCCTTGATCTCCGGGTAATTCTGGATTTCTACGGCAGGCACGACATGGGGCACCTTGACAGAGGACACGGACTCTTATCAACAGGACTATTCAATACTTCCATCTGCTGTAGCTCGTTGTCATTTCCACCAAACACGTGACACAGACCTTATCCTGATTTGGACATTTTTTGTGACCTTCCTCATTATGGCTCGGGTGGCCATATTCCGAATCTCCAAAAAGAGGACTACATGCAAAAAAAGAGATACATATCCCTCAATCAGGAATAGTGAGCTACTTAAACTTTTTGAAGGATTTTACAAACCCCCCCAGGCAGGACTCAAAAAGAGGACTTGTCTGGGGAAAGGAGGACGTATGGTCAGCTCATTGCCTGAACATGAGCATCGCATCAACTTGATATTGTTGTCATGCTTTAGCAACGCTAACTTAGCAGCAACCATGTTTGATAGCCTTCTTGCCATGTAGAGAAACATCAAATCAAATGAAACTTTATTTATATAGCACTTTTCATGCAGAACAATTCAAAGTGCTTTACAGCAACACAACAAAGCAAAACAACAAGAATAAATACCCACATACAAATACAAGAGTACACCCACACACAGGCAATGGATTTGTCATTAAAATTATAGACATGGCTTGGCACCAAGAATATACAGCAAGAGGAAACGCTGGAGTACTAATGACAATAAGAAATTCTAGAGTATAAGAAGATAAATGAATACATACTAATACATAAAAACAATAAAATATTTATTATAATATAAAAATATATATAACTTATACCACCCATGTTGTAGTGTTACGACTGGGCATTGACTCAACATTGACACCTATTCAGAGTTTCGATATAATAGGCCACATAAGTAGATGTCAAGAAAAGCTTTACATAATGTTTACTGCCTGGGCCAACAGCAATATTTGCATGACGAAACATCAAGATCAAATACATGTCACTATTCAACGCCCCTGAAGCCTTTCATTTAAGACATATGTAAGGTGCATATGTAAGGTAGTTGCTTAAGTGCGCCAGCAGGTGGCATCAGAGAGTTTGGGAAATGATGCATTTTGTCTTGTGGCAGACCCCGTAGTTGGCAGTGACCATGCGGCTGCCGCCATTTTGTATTCAGTCTTGGCTGTGTTTCTAAAAGGTAAGCACCACTGTGCCTGGCTCTCCACCTTTTCATTAATAGCTTCGTCAAAAACCATTTTGGTTTCCTCACAACCCGTTCCACTTACTAATTTCCTTCCGACTTACCAGTGAATGCAGCCATCCCATTGGTCCAGAAGAACATGTGACCACAGCGAATAACGCACAAGTCGTATTTTCAAAATGCCAGCCCCCTGTATGTAGTGCGTGTCTATAGGATACTGGTTGACGGTGCTGGTGTTTGAAAGACTGGTTTGTTTTGAAGTGTACGTCTCTATAGTACCTTGCAGTCGGTCCCCAGTATCTCAACGTTGCATGGAATCAGTGTCTTTTCACCAGGTCCATCAATCTCCATTGGGGTGAAGCTCTTCTTGCGTGTCGTGGTTGTTGAGAACATCAGCACAGCTGTTGTGGGAGATATTTATTCCATTCATTGACGTCCCATGAAGACATGTGTGTCTCTCTATAAATCTTACACAGATTTATATATATATATATATATATATATATATATATATATATATATATATATATATATATATTGTGACATCACGGGAGGCCATGTCTTGGAGAGAAGATAGGTTGGTGCAAGGTGGCTCCAGATGGCGGCGAGTTTGGCTCCCTCTGCTGGGGAGTACCAGCAACCGCCCACGGCTGAGGCCAATTAACAATGATTGCCATGCGGCATATATAAGGAGCTGGGGAGAGAGGCAGGTAGGCTGCTGAGGAACCAGAGTCTCGAGTGCTGCTGGGAGACCCGGCTCCTGGGTTGCTGCGGTGCACACCAG
>OMKY01045517.1:0-10354 GCA_900302395.1 Bregmaceros cantori
CCCCCCCACCACCGATTAGACCTGTTGAAAAATAGTAGAACCCACGGCAAAATAAATGGCATCGGAAGTGGGGGTAGTTCAGGAAGTAAACCGGAAACAGGTCAAAAACTAGACAAATGAACAGATCAGACAGACAGACAGACAGACCAAGGGAAAATAGACACATACATACATGTATAGTGAAATTCTTCCTCCGCATTTAACCCATCCTTGAGGAGCGGTGGGCAGCCCCGGTACAGCGCCCGGGGGCCAACTCCAGATTCCGAGCCAGTGCCTTGGCCAGGGACACTGACTGGAGCAGGTCAATTTTCTTTTGCATGAAGTTGCATTTTTCACAAACGATCACAATATGCCACCGCAGCGTGTATATGTATAATTAATAGCTGTGTTTAGCCAAAGTCATGACTTTGCATTATTAATACGAACAAGGCAGTTCCTGCCAGTCTGCACACTTTTCTAAATCTCTAGCGGATGCGCGGCATGCCGGGAACCCTCCCGGGGCTACGGGACGGGAACGTAACGCTTTGCTGAACTCTCGGTAGCGATGAGGCTTCTTCAAACTGACCTCGGGTTCAAAGTGAAGTGTAGCTTCTGCCCATATTTAAAATTATTTAAGTAAAAGCATTGTTACCTCAGCAAAATATTACTCAAGTAAAAGAAAAAAGTAATCATCGAAATAGTTACTCGAGTGAAAGTAAAAAAAGTACTCCACAAAAAAGTTGAGAGTAACTTTCAGTAAAAAAAATGTAAATAAATTTGGAGATAGAGAGAGAGTGAGCGCTCGAGAGAGAGAGAGCGAGACCAAGAGAGAAAGAGAGCTCAAGAGAGAGAGACCAAGAGAGAGAGAGAGAGGGAGAGACCGAGAGAAAGGTAGAGACCAAAAGGGAGAGAGAGCGCCCGAGTGAGAGAGACCAAGAGAGAGAGAGAGCGAGAGAGACCGAGAGCACCCGAGAGAGAGAAAGGCAGAGTGATAGAGCGAGAGATGTTCTCCTTCCGTCCGTCCGGGCATTCCTCTTTCCCCAAGACCAAAAACATGTTCTAGTTAACCTGCTCCAGTCAGTGCCCCTGGCCAAGGCACTGGCTCACGATCTGGAGTTGGCCCTCGGGCACTGCGCCGCGGCTGCCCACCGCTCCTGAGGGATGCGTTAAATGCGGAGGAAGAATTTCACTGTACATGTATGTATGTGTGACGAAATATCTTATCTGATCTTTTGCTCCCTTAAAGGAAATTACAAATTGTCAAATGTTAAATTGGCTTTAGTTTAGTTTAATTGGGAATGTATACAACATTTGTGGGTATAATGTAATGTGGCTATTTTTTTTCTTCTCTCTTGTCCGTCATTCAAGGAGTTCTGTTATGACTCTTATGAATTCTGTCCACAGTGGGTGGCCACACTAATGTCGGAATCAGAATCGCTTCTATTGCCATGTCATGCACAAACACACTGGAAATTGACTTCGGGTATTTGGTACACACCCTGGTACAGTAAATATAATAATGTTCAAAGATACAAATAACACTGTGAGAAAATACTACAATAAAAAATAACAGCAAAGTAGAAAAAATATACAATAGTGGCACTATCAAAAAATATATATAATAACAAAATTGCACTGCCAGAAGAAGGACTGGACTGGGAGGATAAATTGACCCGGGCATTTTTCACTTAGACCGGCCCCCATAATTAGCGTAGCACATCTGACATGACATTGACGTAACTTATGTCTTATGAATGCACAAACGCTCTGGCCAAGGGGAAAATGTGCCCATTTTTACTCAATGTGTGGTGACTTAACATTCAATTGTTTATTATTGATTCAATTACCTACTTAAATACAGGCTGTCAGGCTCTGAAATAAACTCAAAATATTTTAAAACGTATTAAATAATCACTTCTTCGCTTGTGTTACTTGTTAGTGTAAAGACTTGTACCCTCCTCCAGGGTGCAGTGGGCCCAAGCGACTGAAATAGTGGGCCGCCGCCGGTCATTTTTACCACTATATATAAAAATAAAATGCAACATCACTGGCCCTCTAGGGGCTTCGGCCCACCTGGAAAATGCCTGGTGTGCCCTGTAGCCTGTCCGCCACTGGCCAGAAGTAATGAATACAATAAAGTAAATAATAAGATATAGGTAATATGAAGTGACACAGTTAGAATGTAACAAGTTCACAAGTTACAAAGACGGCATAAACCAGTAAACCGCCACTCACACTACTGTGCGGTGTGTCAGGTGCTCCTCTCAGTGTGTTCAGACCGAAGGACCTGTTAGGTTTGTGTGTCTGGCTAGAATACTCAAGCAAGCCAAACTAATATACGATTAATAGTTTCCCGTGTGTTGCTCCCGGGTCCTGCCTCCTCCCTTTGCAAACTAACAATTATTTGTACAAAGTTTAAACGGTGCCTACTGCTAATTAAAAACAACGCCACCGCCTTTGAACACGATGTCCTGGTATGGACCGCTGCCAGACTGCCACCTTCTGTAGTCGTTTGTGATTAGAATAAGAATAATAAACCCTGACACGAGTGAATGACAGCTGCAATTTGTACATGACAGCTATTTCTGCATTCAGGCCTGGGACAACGGCTTAGTGTCTCAGCAAACACTAAGGCTTTATTACATGAGTTTGAGGACACGCATGCACCTACAGTACAAACAGAACGGTGTGCTGTTTGTGTCAACGTACAGTAAATCATTTGTCAGCTGGCAAGACATGGGAACGCCTTGGTAAATCTCCAGTTATTTTCGGCGTGCTGTAAAAATTGCGTTCCATCTGCTTTTTGTATCGGGAATTGAAAGGCCTACTTGGCCTTTCAATTCCCGTGTCACTGTGTCAATGCAACCAGATATGGGCAGGGTAGCCATTTTTTTTCAAAATAACTTAAGTAAAAGTATTGCTACCTCAGCAAAAATATTACTCAAATGAAAGTAAAAAAGTACTCCACAAAAAAAGATAGGAAAACTTGCGCATGTGGTTATAATTGGTGTTGCTTTGTTTCCGGAAAACCATGCTGTCTCATGTAATGGGAATGTGACTTGTAGAGACCCGCCTCCATTGTCCTGATTGGCTACAAGGTATGACATCATTGGATGTCCCTTTCCATCGGCTATAAATCAGTGATACTTCCTGATGTGTGTTCGGCCATGTTTTCCTGCTTAGCTCATAGCTTAGCTCATCTAGTCGATACCCGGCTAATGTCTAGTATAGCTTAATAAATGAACCCTCTAGTCATATTCCCGTGTCAAGACTGGTCATTTCGAGACAGCAAATCCTGACAGACACTGGCTGTTTGATCTATACATCCTCATATATTTGAGTTTCAATAAACCTCTTGAGACCCATTCAACCAGTGTGCTTCCCACCTATCTGAACTCACCAAGGGTACTGGTTATTGCCGTTAAAATATCCATAACACTCCAGGAACGGATAGAAACTATTGGTATCCATAGTTGATTAATGTTAGTTGGATTCATTTTAAAGTCATTCATTTAATTCATTAATCAATTTTAATTGTAAATTAACATATCCAAACTCTACAAACAGATAGCTACTGGGGTATGGCATAGCTACTGTATCTGTACTCTGTAACCTCTATCTGAGCTCTAGAAGCCTCGCTTAGCAGCTGGCTCAGAGAAACCTGAGCTTCCAAGTTTGCAGTCTCTATCTTCCTCTTGTTAGTAACTTTGAGCAGGGCAGCCTGAACAGGCGCCCGCATGAAGATAGATCATAATTGCACTGTCTCCGCTTTTCAGCAGTTTCTAGTCTGGCAGCTGCTGGACACCACCCCACCCCCCGCACCGGTGCTGAGCCGTCTTCATTAGGACCCCTGACTCGACCTTGCTTCACCTGCGGCGGCAGGCTGCAACTCTCAGCGGAGTGGCTATTTACGAGCTAGACATACACTACGCCTATTACTAACATCTTTCCTATGTTATTTTGTCATCTAAGGTCTGTCCAATTTCAACAATTTGTATTCATTATTGCCTCCATTCCCAACCACGTTCATTACCTTTTGCATTGAATAAAAAAAGAAAAAGATGGCCGCAACTATGTGTTCCCCTTAGTCTCAGCTCAACTCAAAAGATTTTTATAAAGCGCACAAAATCGCAGCTGAAGCTGCCTCAAGGCACTTCACAAAAGTGATTTCGTTATAGCAGCTATTTACCTAACTACCTTTCAACCTTGATTGCCCAGTTAAGGACAGGAATTTGGGATTGGTTAGAGAACTCCTTTAATGGAGGACTGGAAAGAAGAGAGAAGAAAGAAGAAAGAGGAGATCGAGACTTTCAATCAATCTCGATTTCGGCCTAGTTGAAAAAAATACCTACAGTTTTTGATTAGTTGTTGTTAATTGGTTAACAGAACTCCTTTAACGGAAGACTGGAGAAAAGAAGAGATTGAGATTCTCAATCAATCTCAAACTCGGCCTAGAAAAAAATAACAACTGGTTTTGATTATTTGTTGTTGATGTTAATTCGTTTAAATTGATCAACAGAACTGGGCTATGGGCCGCAGTTTTGACACCCCTGTTCTAGAGAGATTAGGCAGCGCCACGCATCGGCGGGCCCCCGTAGTTGTCCGTGGGGGCACCACAGGATGTTTCTGTAGATTCGTTTAGGTAACGTTAGCAGCAGGGCTCTGAACCGGTTCAAAGAACGAAAACCGAACAGTATTTTCCAGAATTTTACAAGGAGGGGAAACGGAAACGGAAACAGCTTTCTTCAACTGTTCTGGAACAGAAACGGAACATGATGAAATCCACAAAAATGGTTAAAAACGTTTTTTTTCTGTTCTCTATATATCTTAGCATATCCTATGTCTGGGAGACTATTTCCGTCCATTTTCACTGTCATCATCAAGCCCCATGCATCTGGGGCTCCATCTCTAGACAGACGAGGAAGCGAATGTAATGACGTTAATACAGTTGCTTCGGAGTTTGAAAGTCCATCAAATATATTTTGGATAAAAACTACATCTAAACATTGCACAAACTTAAAGAACGAACAAAATGTTTGTGTTCCAAACCGATTCAGTACCAATATTTTGGTGACGTTAAGTATAGACCTGCATGAACCGTTCGGAACGGAACGTTTTAAAAATAATTCCGTTTTCAAGCACTGGTTAGCAGCAACACACGCACCGTCCAACCGGGGGGGTGTCTCCCGACACGCGCTGCCGCAACCTGTGGCCACCATCAGTATTCTGGGCCCGTCCCGTCTCCCGCACGCTGGCTATTTATTTTCATACTATGGGGTTATGATAGCAGATTAATAATTCATACTCTGAGTGTATACCTGGCGCTGAGAAATTCTGCTTCATCCTCCCGGAGAACGGCTGCACCTCTCCTGCATCATTTACACCGTGGGTTTTTTACACCTCCCTTTCTCTCCATCTCCCTCTCACTCAATCATTCTATTCCACTTCCTCTCTGGCTTTCTCCGTCTCTCTCTCTCTCTTTCTATTTGCCTTGAAATTGAATGGGTTTGAATTGCCTTTATTACCCTCGCTGTGGCGAAGCAGCTTATGTTTTTGGTCACGTTGGTTTGGTTTGTCCCTAAGATAACTGAAAAAAATTGTGTAAGGATCTGGATGACATTTTACAGAGTTGTTGGAAATGACAAATGGAAGAATTGATTAAATTAATTACATTTTGGTGCATTTCACTAGCCTATAAGTAACATAATCATACTTAATCTCCAATTTACCGATAGATCGATGGGCGCTTACCGTGGTCACGTGACCAGACAGCCGCTGGGAAATGTAGTTGGCTTGTGCGGAGCATGTTCGCCAGAGGCGTCAGTCGCAATCGCGCTTGCAGGAGCACTTGCATTGATAATGGGTTGCCACAGACACTGCTAGCACTAAAAGTACTATTTGTTGTACCACTAGGGCGCAGGTTTGCGATCTCTGAGTGCTTCTAGTTGTCATTGCATTTAAAAATAGGGTGGATTGCTGTAATGTGGGCCCTTTTTTGCAGCTTCCTAATGTGGGACAGTCAGTTGCCTAGGGTGGAACAGTGAAATGTGGTGTTGAACAATTGAACTTACGTACTTAGACGCATCACCATAGTTTGCTTTAACCATAGTTTCACTGACATTCATTCGCTTAGGGAGGAGTCAAAGCCACTTGAGCTTAGTTGTCCCACTTTAGGCAGTGGCCCACATTAGGGAAATGCACTCTACGTCAATACATTCAAGTACAACAAAAATGTAAAAGTTGCTCCAGAAGATGCTCCAGACAACAGCAGTAAACAATCATCAACACTATCATGTTCATCATTTAATTCATGCAATTGATATAGACACAAACACACTCATATACAGCTAGCCTGGCATGCCAGAACCAACGCATCACACGCGCATCGCACATTGCTTGCATTGGGTCTGGTAAACCCAGGGTCGGAAAACATAAATAAAAAATGTGTCAATCAAATCGTGTTATCCAGTCACAGCGCAGTAGGTGGGACAAGCGGCGTGGAGGCGTGACAACCAAACTCCGCCCACGTCTCGCGTAGCCCGTACAAACTCCCACCACGTCCACGTTGATTGGTCGATTGATTTCATACCGACAGCGAGCTTGATTTTCCCAGACCCAATGCAAGCGTCTTGCTATGAGCGATGCGTTTCTATTTCATACATTGTGTAAAAATAAAAATAAATATGCAAACACTTTTTTCTTTTGATAATGATTTTATGGGGGAAAACAATTTCATTCATTTTTCGCGCAAAATGGTGCACTGCAAATGTCCTGTGAATTGGGTGTAGTTTCTTGTGATGTTCTGATGCACGCACAAGAATTATTCTAAAATTGCATGTAGTTCTCTATTCAATAGAAGTTTAATGATGACTACATATAAAATGTAGTTATAGGGACTAGTACTAGTCTGATTGCATCTAATCCATCACTGCTTATTACTTTTCAACTGTCATGATGTTCACAAGCTGCTGGCATGGAAACGTTTTTGTGTGTGTTTGTCTGTGTATTTGTTTGTCCATATGTGCATGTTACCATGTTTTGTCTATATGTGTGTGTTTGTATGTGCGTGTGTGTGTGTGTGTACTTAATTTACTCTTTGACTTGTCATTGCTGTGGTCCAGTGCAAGCAGACCCACGCTGCACCATGCAATTACCTCAACAGAACATGGAGACCTCGTTACACTGTGGAGAGAGAAGTAGACTACACAACACCACTGTTTGACAGAGAGAGAGAGAGAGAGAGGGGGGGGGGGAGGGTGGGAGGGGGAAGAGAGAGTGAGAGGAGTGGTTGTCTGTGTGTAATTGTGCACAACTTGAGTGAGAGTGTGTGAAAGAGAGAGAGGGGGACAGAGAGAGATAATGTGTGTGTGTTTAAGAGAGACATAGAGAGGGATAAAGAGAGAGGGTGAGAAAATGAAAAAGAGAGTTTGTTTGAGTGAGTGTGTAAAAGGGAGAATGAGAACAGAGAGATAGAGAGAGCTAGAGTGTGTGTGTGTGTGTGTAGTCGTGCGAGAGACATAAAGAGAGGTGTAGCAGAGAGTGAGGGAGAGAGAGTCTGTGTATTTGGGTGCAAGTTGAGTGAGAGTGTGTGAAAGAGAGAGAGAGTGGGAGGTATAGAGAGAGATAATGTCTGTTTGTGTTTAAGAGAGAGAGAAAGAGAGAGAGAGAGAGCGGGTGAGAGAGAAAATGAAAAAGAGAGTTTGTGTGAGTGAGTGTGTCAAAGGGAAATGGAGAGCAGAAAGATAGAGAGAGCTAGAGTGTGTGTGTGTTATGGCCAGTCCACACCAATGCAAGGGAACGGTCGCACCGTTGCATTGTTGTCCACTGGCCATTAGAGTGAGCGACAAAGACAGAGAGTTGGAAAGGTGCGTTTTGTGTGTGAGTTGAGTATGGAATAGAGTGAAGAGGGGAGAGAAAGCGAGTCTGTGAGCATGAGTGTGAGATAGAGAGAGGAGACAGCTTGAGACTAGCTGTGTTTTCCCTCGTCCTGAGTGCAGAGAGCAAGTATAAATATATTCGAGGACGAAGCTAAAATGAATGGGTGGTTTCCGAGCGCAGCATGTCAGCGCCACAGACAGGCGGCTGGTGCTGACCGCGGAAACAGCTGGACCAATCAGCTTCAGCCACTTACGCAAAAGTAGCATTACTCAACGCCTCGTTAATCCAAGTTGTGGCATCTCCATGTTAAAGATCGTTCATTGTATTAAGAGAGCAGGTTCAGTGAAACGACATGAATTAGGGGTCTCAAACTCAAAAGCCCCAGATATATATATATATGTATATATATATATATACACACACACACACGCACACATTAATGGCACCGGTCTTATTGACCGGTAAATTTAGCAATCATGCGTTAATCTATTTTCAAAGTTGTGTTCTGCCATGAACTGTGTTTTGTCTTTGTCGTGGGAATTTTTTTTTTTTTTAAAATGGAATATATGAAATATTTTTGGAAAAACAAAAAAACAAAGTCATTGATACAGTACCAGGAAATTAAACCTACTTTCAGAGTTTTCGTTCTCCAGTGTCTGTTGCTCCATGAACGTGGCTACACAGTACCCCTGGAGTTCAACAGGGTCACCGTGTGCTAGAACAAACTGTTTTCAGGTCTAAAGGCCTACTAAGGCCTAAACTCCACGTACACGGATATTTATTTATGGGGATATTTTTCGTAACCCGTCTAAATAAATATCTCTGACCACACGTGCACACAAATCCACTTAACCGGATATTTATTTTTACGCTTGTTTTTGTGGTTTCAGATTTATCCGGTTTGAGTGTCCCAAACTCCCAGATTGATGTGGTAGAGAGGCCCAATCGGACAAAAATATTTGTGGTTTCAAAAATATCCGCCTTCGTGTAGTTCAGGCCTAAGCATGCAGGGCTCTATAGTGCCTGCCTGAGGCAAGGGTGGTGAAAAGATGCTGTGCGGGGTGGGTGGGGTGAGCAACAATGTTGCTCGGTCTCTTCCTAGCCCCTGTTGTGAAACAGGCCCAGGATGGTGGTTAGAGTTCTATCTCTCTCTCTTTCTCTCTCTCTCTCTGCCTTGCAATGAATCAATACACGCTCGAACAATGCTTGCTGAATGCAAATCTGCGCCGAGACCATATTCAGAGGGATTTGAGGTCACTGTGGCTAATAGCTACATGGAACACTCTCTCTTACTGTTTCTCTGTCTCTCTCTTTCCCCCTACATTACTGCTCTCTCTCTCTCTCTCCCTCTCCCTCTCTCTCTCTCTCTCTCTCTCTCTCTCGCTCTCTCTCCCTGCCTCTCCTGCTATTTACAAAAGGATACAGTGCGTGAGTGCCCGGCGGCTTTGCTACCATACACGCTGAGTCAGCACTGTCAAACAAGCCCGGTTGCATGTTCAATTTATAGACGCAATTAATTTCAACCCCACCATTCTATCTGACTTACCTTTCTCCTAGCGCGCCTGGCAGCTCTACGCACGTAGACTCGAACCAACACACACAAACGAACACACACACACCTGTTTGCCTTTGGTGTTTTTTTTCTCTCTCACGTAGTTTGGCACCTGGGCGTGTGTGCGCGTGATTAAAAGAAACACCGTGGGTGCCGTTGATGAATGGTTGCCTTTGTTCTCTGCATGTCACTGCTATATTAAACACTTGTTATGCTTTGCAGAGTGACGGAGATAATTGCCCGCGGAGTAGGACAAACGGACTTGTCCAAATTCCAGTGGATGTTAACTTGAGATGTGAAAAATATCCGTATAGAACAGGGGTGTGACTATAAATCGATTAATCTGTGACTAATCGATTATAAGATTAATCGATGACGAATCTAATAATCGATAATCGTTAAAGAATTGAATCATTGTTATTGTCAGCAGTTTTGAACACGTGTTTCCTGCATTCATCCACACAAATTTGATATTCATTCATAATTTCAGAAAATATGCAACATTTAATAGACCTAAATGATTAAAAAAGACATGAATATGAAGAAAAACATGAAAACATTATTGTGTAAATTACATGCAAAAAGTTTGTCGTCAAAGGAAGTAACTTAACCCTCTAATGCCCAGGCCTGGAACAGGCTCTCTTTTAGGTGATTTACCATGTGTCAAATAACCCTGGATAAAGCCTATGAAACAAAATCATAGCTATACACATTTTGGCTTCTTTTTTTCCAAACTAGCATAGCTATCACCCAAAAATCTTGCAGAAAAAATCTTGGCCTTTTGTAGTGAAGTTATAGAATTAAACATGAGACATAAAAAAACATGAAAAAGACTCCCAGGTGAATTTTATGAAATCCGCTGTAGATTTCAAAGGTTGAACTTTTTACATGAAAATCATCCTAGTTCGGTCTACATTTAAGTGGAAGATAAAAAAAAGAAAAGAA
>OMKY01045520.1:0-16139 GCA_900302395.1 Bregmaceros cantori
TGATATGAGCCATTTCACCTCTCTAAAACCTGGGAATACATAGAATAAGTGTTTACAATAAATAAAAAAACATTAATAGGACATATAAGCTGAGGAGAGCCATGGTAATGTACTGACTGTATTAATGGACTTCATATCTCTGATGCTAACCCAACATTTGATTTCTGCTCTTCTCCTCCATCCATGGTCTTCGTTCCAGGTTCACGTGAGTACCTTCTACGTATTAGATAGTTGAGTACCTTCAAAGTACGTTCTGCGTACTTGATGGTTGAGACTGTAACCCCACTCTGGGATACTTTGATGGACTAATGTTCTGATGTTCAAAGTATAATGAAAATAATTTTATTTGCATTTGATTCTTCAAAAGTTACTTCATATTTTCACTGTCATGTTTGAAACTGTCTTGAGATGTTACTCACATTCAGAAATGGCAAAAGTACCGTCATTTATTACTTGAGTAAGACTAAAATATATTTGTAGAAAAAGAACTTGAGTAAGACTACAAAGTACTGATCCAAATATCTACTCAAGTAAAGTAAAAAGTAGAGGCTGAGAAATGTACTTTTGAAATTATTTTTGAAAGTACAAAGAACAAAACCTAAATTTGCCTTAACACTTTACAGGCGATATATATTTATAGATGTATATTTTTTTGCGGGGCACACCCAGAGACTGAATGAAAACAATTTATTAAATGCTACTGTACTCAGTGTATTACAGAGTACCGCCCCCTACTGACTCATTCACACTGTACATGTGGTCCTACCATGTCGTGCAGAAAAAAAAAAAGAAAAAAAGGAACTACCCTGTTTTGGGAAAAGTAAGGAGTAGAAGTCCTGATATTTTTGTTAAAAATATACTGAGTAGAAGTAAAAAGTACTCACAGAAAAAAGTACTTCTAAAAGTACAGATACTTTAAAAATGTGAGTATTTGTACTTTGTTACTTGCCATCTCTGCTCACATTCCATTCATTTATATCTATCAGATATTCGCAGATGCACTTGTGTTGTTCTGGGATGAACATTGCTAGTATCATTGGGTGCATTGCAGAAGCTAATTCCACGTGTCTGTTGCCCTCACAGTCTCTCGTGCAAAACTCTCGCAAGGCTGGTATCACGTCCGCCATGGCGTCCACTACATTGGGCAACGAGGAGCTGGTGAGTGAACGAAACGGAAACGGAAAAAGATTTCTTGAACTGTTCTGGAACAGAAACGGAACATTATGAAATCCACAAAACCGGTTACAATTTTTTTTTTGTCCTCTATACATTTTAACATTTCCTATGTCTGGGAGACTATTTCCAGTTGTGCATTCATCCAACTTTCACTGTCAGTCATCAATCCCCATGCATCTGGGGCTCCATCTTGTGGACAGACAAGCAAGCGAATGTAATGGTGTTTTAAACCCGGTTTTCACGTTAATACAAATATATTTTGTATTAACTATATCTAAAAACGTAACATTGCACACTAAAAGGAACTTTAAGAACGAATGCATTTTTTGCGTTCCGAACCGGTTCAGGACCGTTATTTTGGTGCCGGAACAGTTCCGAGAATGAAAACGTTAAACATAGGCCTGCCTGAACCGTTCGGAACGGCACTTTTTTTTTTTTCGTTTTCCTGAAAGCGACCAATGACCTGACTGTTCCCTTTGCAGAAGAGCCATGTGTACAAGAAAACTCTGCAGGCGCTCATCTACCCCATCTCCTCCACCACGCCGCACAACTTTGAGGTGTGGACCGCCACCACGCCCACCTACTGCTACGAGTGCGAGGGCCTGCTGTGGGGCATCGCCCGGCAGGGCATGCGCTGCTCCGAGTGTGGGGTCAAGTGCCACGACAAGTGTCAAGACCTGCTCAACGCAGACTGCCTGCAGAGTGAGCATACCGAGCTAGCTCCTAGTTGGAATCTGAGCACTAGGTCGTACTCTGCAGTGACTGAGTTACTTTGATTTTACCCTGTTTTCTAATAATTAGTAGTGTTGCACCGATACCGATATCGGTATCGGATTTACTCGGTATCAGCACCTTTTTTGTGGTATCGGCGAGTACCAACTCCCAGTATCGAACCGAAACCATCTTTCCGACGCCGTATGGTGGAAACTGCCCACGGAGCCTGCCCACTGCACTCAGCAGCCAGGCAAATGTTCCTCCACTACTATTAATCATAGACTGCATGTAAAAATGAATTATCGTTTGGGGTCCGCGTTGGCCAAGTGGTTATGGACAGCGCACCTAACGCGACCCCATTCATGTTAGAGGCGCTGTGTCTACCGCAGCGTCCGCAGTGTCGCGAGTTCCACTCTGCTCGTCGACTTGTCTGCAATGTCTACCCCCAATCTCTTCAACCCAGTTTCCGACTAATCCTATCCAATAAAGAAGAAAAACGGCGCTGACGCCGGAAAAAATAACTTGAAAAAAATAATAAATAATTACCGCGATAACACTAGTAACTTCTTCCAAACCCTTTTTACAAACTGGTTGACAATTGACCAACAGCACTTTCTTTTCAAACAGTGGTATCGGTATCGATTGGTATCGGTTTCGGCCGATACTGCACAGCCAGGTATAGGGTATCTGTATCGGCACTAAAAAATGGTATCGGTGCAACACTAGTAATTAGTAATCTAACCCATTACTTTTGCCAGATCAGTAATAAGCAGATATGGGCAGAGTAGCCATAAAAATACTTAAGTAAAAGTATTGTTAATCTGCAAAATATTACTCAAGTAAAAATAAAAGGTTGTCATCCAAATAGTTACTCAAGTAAAAGTAAATCACAAAAAAGTTACTTAACTTAACTTGAGAGAGAAAGAGACAGAGAGAGAGAGACCGAGAGGGAGAGAGAGAGACCAAGAGAGAGAGCCCAAGAGAGAGAGAGAGATATGACGTCAACATATATTCCAACAGTTCCCAACAGGTGTCGCTAAAGACCAAGTTAATGTAATGAGTAGTGAATTGCTGACATCTCAGTAAAAAGTAGGTTTTTTAACCTCAAATTTACTCGAGTAAAAGTAGAAAGTAACTTGTGACAAATGTACTCCAAAAGTTAAAAAATGCGCAAAAAAATTGTAACAGAGTAAATGTAATGCATTACTGCCCATCTCTGGTAATAAGATGACATCTTTTTAGCTTCTTCGTCTCATAATACTCCTCATTCATCTTAAGTTTAATGCTAGTATATAGTATTGCATTTTTTGTGCACTTTTTTACGTAAGAGGAGTAGTGAGTCACATTGATTTTTACAGGTAGTGTAACTATGGCAACACTGGTACTCAAATGCATCTGCCATCCACCTCTGTATTTCATTGTTACCCTTATTGCCATTCATGCATGTAACATAACCAGTGGTGGAAAGTAACAAATTACATTTACTCATGTTACTGTAATTACTGACTTTTTATGAGTAATTTTTTGAAATGTGTAATTTTTACTTTTACTCAAGTACATTTTTACCTTAGTACTTTTGACTCGTTACATTTGAGTCCCCTCACGTTACTGATTACAAAAAAATTCACCATCAGGAATTTTCACCAGGATTAAAAAAAAAAAAAAGATTCCGTTTTCGTTCTCCGTTCCGAGAACGGAAACGTTAAATATAGACCTGCCTGAACCGTTCGGAACGGAACGTTTTAAAAATAATTTAGTTTTCAAGCCCTGCTAATTTTATAATATTATACTAGTTCTATTCATACATCATGAAGTATGCATCCCTTCACTCCAACACACGTCCTCGATTCAGGGGCAGCCGAGAAGAGCTCGAAGCACGGTGCCGAGGACAGGACCCAGAACATCATCATGGTGCTGAAGGACCGCATGAAGATCCGCGAGAGGAACAAGCCGGAGATCTTTGAGCAGATCCAAGAGGTGTTTGCTCTGGATAAGGGCACTCACAGCACCCAGATGAAGCAAATCAAACAGAGCGTCCTGGATGGAACGTCCAAGTGGTCTGCAAAGATCAGCATCACGGGTAAGTAGGGCTGCAAATAGCAATAAACATCTACAATTTTTGGTGCATTTCTGTAGACTATGAGTAACATAACAAAAGTACTCGTTTTCTTCGAGCGTTACAAGGAACACAGCAGACGACTCGCCCCAAAACTGCACATACATTTCATAATCCTTAATGTGTTTTCATAAACAAATCGTTGCCTCTGAATCGTAATTAAATCGTGTGGTGACCAAAGATCCCCACCCCTAATTGTAAGTTATATTGTAGGTAGTAACATTGTACATTTTAGGATTCCAGAGCGTCTAGATCAGGGATTCCCAACCTTTTTCATCCCAAGGACCCCCTTTCCCAGCCCAAAGCAACTTGCAGACTCCTAAAAAAAATCTCTATATCATCAACCAAAAGCATTTACTCCATTGTTTATGGTGCACATCTAATAAAATCTATACATAAATTATGCTGTTGAAGACTTCAACCTTTCAATATCTCATGTGATCTTTTTGTAAAATAATTAATTGAACCACAAAATAACATAGTAGCAGCATTTTGGAATACTGTAAATTGGTGAACAAATGTGTATCTATTAATGACTATTAAGGGTCAATGTTTTATTTATTCAAAAACTCACTTAAACCACCTAGCTGACGGCTATCTGCATTGGGCTTATAAGATGCTTTACTCCCCTCCTGTGGCAGGAGAATGTACTGCAGCTCAAATCGCTCAATTCAAGAGCGAGACTAAAAGAATGGACCATGTTGATCGTTGAGAGTAGCTAGTTGCTGATGTGGATGTTACAACAGCAGCTTCTTTGGGAATTAGCTCTTCATTACTGTGACGTTCCACAGGTCAGCAGTCCGTGCTTTTAGGTGAGATCTGAGCGATCTAATGTGCCATCCGTCACCCCCATCGTCACAACGCCAAACACCACCCTCTCAACCCTGAGCTGGCAGTACGCGTGGAAAACCGTGTGAGCGCGCGTCGAGGTGTGTGTGATTCTAGTGGTCGCTCGTCCCACCATAGATAATACTGACGGCTGCGGCTCGACTTAAGTGGTGGCCGATTGATGATCTGAACAAAGTGACTCAGAGAACCACATCTGTGCTTCTGTCTTACTGCTCTCTTTACACGTTAGGGAGCGGAAAAAAACAGAATCAATCACGAAGAGGCATCGGTGCTGTGTCTCAAATTGCGCACTTGGGTCAGTGCATCAAATTTAGTGCACAAAATGTAAGTGCACTGAATTTTGTCGCACCACTGTCGCAGTTTAGTGCTGTCCCAAATCGAGCCCCAGAATTTCTGTTCTGATTTCTCAGCGCGGGAACGTCTGTTTAGGTACATAACCAGGCACCGTACAGCACATTACACCAGCTTAAAAACATAGAACTTACATATAAACACAGCTGCCACTGTGCTTGCACTGTTGCTACTTCATTCGCTTCTTAACTCGCAATGTCCTTTCACTTTCACCTGTCTGTCGTATATAGAGATGGCAAAAGTACCAGGATTTCTAACTTGAGTAAGAGTAAAATACATTCATAAAAAAACAACTTGAGTAAGACTACAAAGTACTGATCTAAATATCTACTCAAGTAAAGGAAATACTACAGGATGAGAAATGTACTCCAAAAGTATTTTTGAAAGTAAAAAGTGCATGCTCTAAAATGTACTCAAAAGTATTTCTGAAAGTATAAAGTACAAAGTACAAAACCTAAATTTGCAACACATTACAAGTGATATTTTTTGAGGGGCACACCCAGACACTAAATGAAAACAACTTATTAACTGCTACTGTAGTCAGTGCATTACCGAGTACCGCCCCCTACTGACTCATTCACGTTATACATGTAGTCCTTGTCGTTGCAGGAAAAAAGTATTTTTGGAAAAGTAAGGAGTAGAAGTACTGATATTTTTGTTAAAGATCTATTCAGTAGAAGTAAAAAGTACTCACAGAAAAAAGTGCTTCTAAAAGTACAGATACTTGAAAATTCTACTTAAGTACAGTACTTAAGTATTTGTACTTCGTCACTTGCCATCTCTGTATATAGATAACTAGATAGATAGACAGATAGATATTTATTCATATATATTATTTTTTTTATTGTCCGCACATGGAAATTGATCTTCGGTGTCGCACAAAAACGACAAAACAAGCACAACATCAACATATACACGCAAACCTTCAAGGGCCAAACATTTAATAAAAGAACAAGTTAGCAGTGACAGCTACAATAAAATACATAAAAGGCATCTGGAATGTGACCAACTTTGGACAGTACCCTATGCACTAGAATTTGTAGAAAATCTTAATCTTTACTTTTACTTATTTTACAAATCTAGGTAATTTTTCATTTTTTTAACAGCAGATTTACAACCAAACTAGAAGAACTCAGAGAGTGCAAACCTGCGGCAAGGCCATGGGGTCACTGATGCCAAAACATCTAGACGCTTTAGAACCTACTGGTTACCTAAAATGTAACCAGTGTTGCCACAGTTACTTCGAAAAAGTAACTACGTTAGATTGTGCATTACTTTCTTTTGAAAGTAAGCAAGTTGGATTACTTTACTTAATTTCCGTTACTTTCAATTATATTCAGTCAAATTATCTCTAAAAATAAACAACAACTAGCTTTACCAATACATTAGACACTTTCATGAGAGTGAGTTATACGTAGCATACTGTAAAACACAATAAACAGATGTATGAACGTCTTACATTTAACTGCTTGTGACTCTAAATGTTTTTTACAAATTGCAAGTGGTATTTCTGAAGATGGACAGCATATTGTTCTTCCTGCACAAAGTTGGCAACAGACCTCAAT
Organism: Bregmaceros cantori; assembly: GCA_900302395.1. Classification (NCBI taxonomy): domain Eukaryota; kingdom Metazoa; phylum Chordata; class Actinopteri; order Gadiformes; family Bregmacerotidae; genus Bregmaceros; species Bregmaceros cantori. The sequence continues at coordinate 6,772 of OMKY01045520.1, forward strand.
GATATTATTGTTTTTGGATAAATAATCAAAATATAGTGGATAGTGGATGTTTTTTCACATTCCATGATTAATTTACATCACCCTGCGTCTGTGTGCTGTGTGTAGATTGTGTAAGTGGGAGCGAGGTTGGCATTAGATCGAATACTTCTGGCGTTTAGATGAACCCGACAAATCCTGTCGGCAGAGCGATCAGCGGTGATGGCGTTGCCAGGCAGGCAGTCGCTCCTACTCGGTTGGCCGCACTGGGGTCTCACGGCTCCCCAGCGTATCCTTATACAAATAGATCCATAGTAAACTATCGGTAAAAGTTTGACTCTCGAGTTCTGACAACACTGCTGTGACGTTACAGCAGAGAATTGGTTGTGCTACGCGAGCCCCAGTGACGTTACAGAGCACAATTGGCTAACCGATGCGAGCCCCAATGGTGTGGCTGCATTCACTCGGAACATCTGGTCACGTGAACGCGGTAAAAGCGGCGTTCGATCGGTAAGTATGATTATTAAGTTGCTTATAGGCTACAGAAATGCACCAAAATTTCATCACTTTTCTTCTTTTGCAATTTCCAACAACTCTGCAAATTTTCATCCAGATCCATGCTCAACTTTTTCAGTTATCCAGGGGACAAAACAACGCAACCAAAAACATAACATGCTCCGCGGCTCTGCCCCGGCTCCGGTACTAACAAAATGTAAAAATAGCAAACAAAATGTCATAAAAACATTTATTTGTGTGTGCGTGGTGAAATAAAGCATTTTAAAAACCATGCATGGACCGTCTACCGTGGATGGCCGTTTCCCAAGGGCCTACCGCGCATGCGTGCGTGTGGCCTACCGCGGAAGCTGACTTGGCGCGTGACCCCAAGCAGTGTCACGTGGTCATGACGTAGGGTCTCGGTGGGCGGGGTAACATGGCGGCCACCATGAGCGACCAATGTATCAGTAGTTACGACCGTAAACGGCGGAGACCGCCGACTGCTGTTGCTGCTGTGGCCATGCCCGCCGACAGAGTCCCCCGCCGCGGAGCAGCAGCACCACCACCACCCGCCGCCCGGCTGCTCCTCGCCGCCCTGATGGTGCCGCTGCTGCTGCTCGGTCCCTGCTCGGCTGTGGACCAGGAATATGAACTGGATGAGTTCCTGAAGAGGGAATACTCTCTGACTAAACCCTACCAGGGCGAGTTACACTTCACACATTTCATAGATGCATCATTCATCTATAGATATTGTTGTTGTTGCTATTATTATTATTATTATTATTATTATTATTATTATATTCATAATTGTGTATTCATGTGTGTTTAATGGGTGCAGGTACACAAGTGTGATCAGTCAGTAGTTCATTCGCCGCCTGCGTAACCGCCAGTTTTAAAATGATCGAACAGAATCACTACCGTCAGATAAACAACGTTGCTTAAAATGCGGAGCACGTATTTCGAACTGCATAACACGTTAAGTGATTCAATACTAATATTTATTGTTTTCTGAATTATTGAGAGAAAACATGTAAATGCAAATTCCATAGAGACGAGGAAACAAACATGTATTTAATACAAATTGGATTAACAATGGAGTTTGTATTGTGTAATTTACTTTTTCATTGTTAGTCAGCTAGAGGCGTCCTTGTTATTTTATTTTAATTCAATGATTCATTTCCTTATTCCATTATGGATTATTAATATAGCTGCTGATTTAATATCATAATTGATTAGTCAACGACTGTTCTATGGAATCTAGTAATATACCATTTGTTGTTGTTTTTTACAAGCCATAATGAGCCTCAACTCAACCTTTATTTATAGAGCACTTTAAAAACAACATTGGTTGCCCAAAGTACTGTACCACAAAATGAAACACATTTCAATGACTAGACAGTGATCATAAACTATATAAGCCAACTAAACATTTTATTGGAATTATTTAAATGCCAGGGAAAGGACCTGGGTTTTCAAGGCAGATTTAAACGCCCCAATCCCACTGAGCGGGTGTGGCAGGTGAGGTCATGTGGTGCAGCCACCGTCAAAGCTCTGTCACCCCCCCGTGACTTATCTGGCAATGGCTGACCCGAGAATCGTGTTCTGGTGTAATGGGTGCAATATGACACCAGGGGGTGCTGGGGGATACATTTCACGCACACAACGCATGATGGGTTACATTCAGATCATGTGGGAACGTGAAAGTTCCCAGAATGCAACAGGAGCAACAGAGGAGCTAGAGTACCATGATTGTCCAGACATTGTACAAGAGGGGACTTTATAAGCAGTCGATTGCCTAAGATAATTGTCTGTGCAGCCTATTACCTGTTCAATCACTCTGTATTGAGAAATTTGAATATGAATTTCACATCTGTTTACTGGGAGGGGCGGGAAAGTGAATATATAGATAGATCGACAGATAGACAGATAGATAGATTGGTGGTGGGGTTAAACCGTCAAGTGATTAAAAATATAACATTTTACACCTACATTGAATTGAACAAACATCTGATCCTATTAATAATTTGTGAGAAATTGTATTGTCTTCATAGTGTAATGACATTGACCTTTACCTTTTATAAAATGCACATGACATGTCCTACCATCCTGTGGAATTGCCTCATCTGTTTGACGTTGTGCAATATGTGTTGAGTTTCACAACGTTTCGGGAGTTGGGTCGACCTGGCAGATCTGTCGTGATCAGGAAACTATGTGGATAGACGGCTTCCCACCAGCCTAAACACCTTAAAGGGAACACGTCATGACACTCTTGAACTCTTTCTTCTCTCTCGTTTCCTCCATTAAAGGAGTTCTGTTACTAACAACTCTAATACTGTCCTCAGTGGATGGCTTAGAACAGGTCTAGCTCGGTAGACCGCATGTCTGGGAAGACCATTAGGTAAATTGCTAGTGTATTCTATGAATGGGCAACTTCTGAAACAAAACTGCAAATGGTAAGGTTTCAAAAGTTGTTCCTATAAAATGGGGATATAAATTTATTTTATTACATTATCCAAGATTGTAATCTTAATTGTTTGTAAATGGCAACATGCCATTGTTTAATCAGCATTTTTACTGACGATTAATAGGCTAATTTTTCCTTTAAAATCTTAAAAGTTCGCAATATTTATATTGCAAACCTTTTGCCGTCTCGCTATCTTCTTGTATGCCAACATTTACATTTTTTTTTAGTATTGACATGGAAGAGCCTAATATTCCAGGAATCCTAGTTTTTTTTCTCGTTCAAATCCCCATTGTGTCGCATAGAACTCAGTGGTATGTTGAGTGTTGATTAATAAACTGCAAAGTGCCAACATTGCATACTTTGGTTAAACAACCTTCTGCTTCTCTTAAAACATAAAACATTAATAAATGTTATTTCTGTGTATCAGGAGTGGGCTCGTCCAGTTCCTCGCATTGGGACCTGATGGGGACGGCCATGGTGACAGGGGAGTACATCAGGCTGACCCCAGACCAGCAGAGCAGACAGGGGGCGGTGTGGAGCAGGATTGTAAGTAGCAAATGGAAATCTTGGGAGTGGTTCCGCAGCTCTCCTCCCTAATTGAAACACAGATGTGCATTTATTATATTATATTAGACCTGCGGCACGGGAAGAGAACTCATGATGCTGCATGCGCTGTATACTCGCGCAACACTGTATGTGCTGGATGGAGCGCTCTAACAGACGGTGCGAGCTAACACAACAATCGTAAAATCTTAAATTATGGTTCAAACGTTAACTCTATCATTCATGACATCTCCGGCTGTCTGTCCATGTCTCTGCTAGCCGTGCTACCTCCGGGACTGGGAGCTGCGTGTCCAGCTGAAGGTCCACGGAGAGGGAAAGAAGGGTTTCCACGGTGACGGGATGGCTCTGTGGCTGACAAAGGAACGCATGGCCGATGGTAAGATGACTACGTTTATTTTGTTGCTGGTCATCGTTGATCAAGGACGTCCTTATCCATAATGAAGTCACAGCCCTAATTCTAATGACACTGTTGCTTAGCCTGGCGAGCCAGAACCAACGAATCGTCCACGCATTGCACGCCGCTAGACGGTAGGGGTGTAAATCACACCCATCATGGCGATTCGATTCAGTATCGTTTTCCTAACTCAACGATTAGATTGTTTCCGACACTCAAGAACTTCACTTCGATACGATTCGATACGGAAGTTGTTTTGAACCTGTCAGGCTAGACAATGTTTCAAATTTGAAATCAATGAATAATGAATTATCGTTATACATTTTATTTGAGAAACGGCAAATAAAAATCTTGTATCAAGAAGTACTGCACAAGGTACACAAAATAAGTACAGGCACTGCAAGGTCCTACTGCCTCATCATTTCAATTCAATGTTATTGATGTCCCCCGAAGGTGCAATTCGCTTTGCAACCAGACAGGGTCAACACACATTACAGTTCACTCATTCAAGACAGACATTAAAACACAAAACAGTCCAAGTTCAGTGGTGTTGTTGGGTGACAACTGCTGTTCAGACAGAAGTAGCCAGACCAGCAGAGATGGCCAAAGTACCCAGATTTCTTACTTGAGTAAGAGTAAAATACATTAGTAAAAAAACAACTCGAGTAAGACTACAAAGTACTGATCCAAATATCTACTTGAGTAGAGTTAAAGGTACAAGCTCAGAAACGTACTCAAAAAGTTTTTTTGAAAGTAAAAAGTACGGGCTCTAAAATGTACTCAAAAGTATTTTTGAAAGTATAAAGTACTACAAATAAAATTGTATTTAAAATGTGTTTTTTCAATGCTAGTTTTTCAATGGTGGAATAAATTACTAACAACCTAGCCTAATTTAGTTTATATCTCGGGACTAAGTGAAATCCACTTAATAACTGTGACTGTACTAGGTACATCAGCGCCCCCTACTGACTCATATTATAGACGTTATCCTACCGTGTCGATGCAAAAAAAAAGATAACGAGCCTGTTGTGTACTCACTACACGTAAAAAGTAATCACCGAAAAAATGTACTTCTAAAAGTACAGATACTTGAACATTTTACTTAAGTACAGTACTTAAGTGTTTGTACTTCGTTACTTGCCATCTCTGCAGACCAGTAAGGTTGGATAAAAAGTTCAGTCCTATTGTTGAGTAGGACTGAATGGAAAGAAAGAGTAAAATAATACAATTAATAAAGGAATAAAAGTATAAGATGAACAAGAGTGGGTGGTGTAAAAACAAGTAAAACCTATTGGATAATCATAAAAGTTGGTCCGAATTCCCCATTCTGTTCAGTGCCTGGATGGAGGCTGGGATAAAGGAGAATTTATATCTTTTTTTGTGGCCATTGGAAGGGGCAGGCGATGGCCAGACGGCAGCAGTTTATACTGTCCCCTCAGTGGGTGTGAGTCATCCAAGACTTGGCTTTCCTCATACCTCATAGACCAATGGAATTATTCGAATCGAGACGTGGGCGGAGACTGAATAACAGGATTTGATCGACCCTGGTTTTACCAGACCCAATGCGATGCGTGGACGATTCCTTGGTTCTGGTTTGGTATCTTTCTGTAGGCCATCCTCTGTAGGGTGTTTTGCCCTGATGTGGGGCAGACCCCCCTATTATGAGCTCCAAATGCTGTGTCTGTTCCACCAGGTCCGGTGTTTGGCAACATGAACAAGTTCACTGGACTGGGAATCTTCCTGGACACCTACACTAATGAAGACAGGAACCGAGAGGTGAGATGTTGTACCCGAACGTGTTCAAAGAGCAACAGTTCGTCAACTTTTCCGTATTTTAGGTGAACGTGAACGAGACGCTCAGTTAAGCTTGATGAGCGTAAAACTGTGAAGTTATTGTACTCAAATTTCATTCATATCAAATTTCAAAAATGTTCTGAGTGAAAACACTGCAATAAAGCAAAAAACACATTCCAAACTGCACCGTTTCTATCCACCTCTAAGAATCTAACCCAACGTTAAAACTGTTAAATATTGTCATTTGTACTGCTTGTAGAGTGTCAATAACGTTGACAAATTATAGCTGCCAGCAACGTAAAAAAGAACTAACAAAGAACTAAAAAGTTAATTTTGCGTAACCACCTGTTCATAGTTCAAAATGATGACCTATGAACGTTGAACAAATGAATGTAACAAGGACTGAACTGGAATTTTACCAAGTTGGAAGTGAACTTGCTCAACACTGGTGAGATGCTTGTGCCCTCAGTGCTCGTCATTAGTCTTCTTGTTGCGTTTTTTTTTAATCATTTCGTGTTTTTATTGGATTTCGACTCCATGAACGAAGTGATGTAAAATTGGTACCGTTATCCCCATGACTAATTAGTCATTTTTTAATCGATGACTAATCTGTTATTGATTAAATTAATCTACAACTAATAATCAATAATCTTCAAGGAATCAAAATAATTATCGTCAGTATTTTTGCTGACACAACTGCCTATTCGGTTACACAAATGTGTGGGTTACACAAATAGTCCAAAATAGGATTAATATTGATTAAAAAAGTGGTGGAAGATGATGAAAGCTATGAAAACAATGTGTCTGAGTAGCTAAATTGGTGCACATTTTTCTGGCTGTCGTGTAACAACATTGACAACATTTGAATTTGACTAGATTATTTTCTGTGTCGCTGTCAATATTTTGTAATATAATTTTTTTTTTTTTAATGTTTTTTTCCAGCCCAGGCTGTCTTTTTTCCAAGCTTTATTTATTAGGGCTAGTGGAAACAGGCGAAAATGGGGAGCAGACATGCGGGAAATACGTTGGTGGTGGGATTCGAACCACCGACCCACCGCGCCATCAAGGCACATGCGTGCCATCCAGCGCACCGCCCAACCGACTGAGCTACTGGCCAGCACCGTAATATAATCTTTTTTTAAAGGAAAAATATCCAACCGATTGAATTGTTTCAATAATTGACAACTAATGGACTATCACACTCCTAGCAGCAGCATTCCCTTGAACAATGTGTTGGGTCCCGAAAGCCTCAGTGTGTTCATGACCTGTTCTCTGTGTTGCCTGCTGCTTGACGCACAGAGGAAACAGACTGGAACACAGGTACTCTCTGGTGATCATCATCATCATCATCTTCATCATGTGTAATAGGGCTCTTGCACGGTGACATCGCAGCTTGGCAGCGGCAGACATTGTGGTGGTATCATTGCGGCCAGACAAACACGCAGACAGTGATATTTGCTCAGCAACGTCGTAATATGCTACCAATCGCCAGCAGATGGCAGCCTAACTACATTGTTGTATTTGCTCCTATATAATGGACGTGTGTATTGCCACTTAACCGTACGTATATGTATACTTCACCGTACGCGGTGCCAGCCACTACGTCACGTGCACCCTTGTATGCCCAGTGAACACTGAAGTAGCATCGGTGACGTAGATAAATCGACAGATGTCTCACTTTCTCTCTCTCTCTCTCTCTCTCTCTGTCAGCGTGTGTACCCGTACCTCTCAGCTATGCTGGGTAATGGCACACTGAGCTACGACCACAACCGTGACGGTCGGCCCACAGAGATCGGCGGCTGCACGGCACTCGTCCGGAACATCGACCACGACGCCTTCCTGCTCATCCGATATGCCAAGAACAGGCTGACGGTGGGAATTACTAAGATTTACTTCTTTTTTTTTTTTAAGTTTTGGGCTCCGAACCGGTTCAAGGAATGAAAACGAAAACCGGAAATGAATGGAAATGTATGGAATCTTACGGAAATGGAAAAAGATTTCTTCAAATGTTCCGGAACAGAAACTGAACATTATGAAATCCACAACGCAAAAACGTTTTTTTCTGTTCTCTTTATATTTTAACATATCCTATGTCTGGGAGACTATTTCCGATTATGCCCATCCATCCAACTTTCACCGTCAGTCGTCAAGCTCCATGCATCTGGGGCTCCATCTTGTGGACAGAGGAGGAAGTGAATGTAATTGCATTAATACAGTTGCACTGAAGTTTAAAAGTCCACCGAACATTTTGTATAAACTATATCTAAACTTAACATTGCACAATATAAGGAACTTTAAGAATGAACAATTTTTGTGTTCCGAACTGGTTCAGCATCGATATTTTAGTGGCGGAACGGTTCCAAGAACGAAAACTTTAAACAGAGACCTGCCTGACCTGTTCGGAACGTTTAAAAAATAATTTTGTTTTCAAGCCCTGGTTTTGGCTGCCAGAAAATGACTTTCGAATAATCGTTAGTTGACAACACCTAATGGAAGAACATGTTCTCCTTTTCAGATCATGCTGGACGTCAACGGTCTCCGCGAGTGGCGGGAGTGTGCCGACATCCCCGGCGTGAGGATTCCTCTTGGATACTACTTCGGTGCTTCCTCGGCCACAGGAGATCTTTCTGGTGCTTAATTATTCTCTAATTTCTATTGCTTCTCCGTCCTCAAGTGGCAGCTCGTCTTCGTGGTTCCGTCTCGCCGTTCACACTAGATTAGTTGATCATGACTGTGCCTGGCGAGCCAGAACCAACAAATCGTCCACGCATCGCATGCGATTAGAATGATCATTGGGTCTGGTAAAAACAGGCCAAAAAACATGTAAAAAAAGTGTCAATCAAATGGTGTTATCCAGTCACAGCGCAGTAGGTGGGACAATCAGTGTTGAGGCATGACAACTAAACTCCGCCCACGCATCGCCCATACCAAACTCCGCGCTCTTTTCGTGTCACCCACGTAGGGATGTTCGATCTGACGATTCAAACCTGTCCGACAATTAATCGAAACTAAGCAGTCTTGATCTGCCGTCTCTAATAGATCGGTAGGATCGCGATACTCACTGAAACTTAGTCTATCTATGTATTTCTATGCTTTAATACCACGCCCACTCGTGACACATCACACTTCTTCATCCGCTTGACCAAAACAACAACACATGTGGCGTTTGCCATGTCGGAGGCAAAACTCAACGGCTGAAACGGCGCAAATTCTGCAAAACCGGCAGAGAGAAAGTCACGCTGCGAGTCCTCGGCTGCGGCGCTGCGGCGGCGGGTCTCTACAGCGCGTTGAATGTCTGTGTTCACCGCGACACGGAGCGAGTCCGCGCCGGCTGCAGCACTACTCGGCACCCGCTCCGCCGAACGGAGGAAGCTGAAGCTGGCTCCACATTCGCCCAACTCCATAACTTCAGCTTCCTCCGCGAACACAGACGCACAACACGCTGCAGAGACTACAGCCCCCGGGTGTTAGAACGTTACGAGCAGCGGGTAACGCTACGAAACCTGTTGTACGAAGCATGTTGTAGATATAACACGAATGATAATATAAATTATAATGTGTATATATAACAATATGATAATATATATTATAATGTGTATATATAACAATGATGATATAAATTGTAATATATATATATATATATATATATATATATATATATATATATACACATATATATAT
>OMKY01045524.1:0-10395 GCA_900302395.1 Bregmaceros cantori
GAACGATGTAGCTAATAACTTAAAGTGATGGGTGTCAGAAATTGACTAGTGCTGCTATACTGTTGCTCCGGCCTCACTATATGTGGTTCAGAAGCCGTACAGCAGGAGGTGGGCCGGCACTTCCTGCCCAAAGGGGAGTCGAGTGACCAGATGTGGGTGCGAAGTGCAAGGGTTCTGTAGCAAGCCTGAATAGCTGGTACTGTCCGAGCTGGTCCATTTCAGCCATCTCCCGAACTGCACATATTATGAGATAACGAACAGTCTCCAAGTGTCTACATTTCTTTAGAAATTCAACTGTCTCTGAGGGGGGGGGGACACATTGGAGGTTTACCAACATACACCACATGCGTCACCTTGGCTGCAGTCAACAGACGAAACGGTAGGGTCTTCAAAGACGTTGCAGGATCTTTGTCACATGTTGGTTGGTTAAAATCCAGCAGGAATGTTTGAACAGTGGAGACATTGAAGATTTTGAGATCAGACATGATACAATCTTGTTCTGTCTGGATAAATTATGTCCACACAGCGAAACTGGTTCAATGTTAACTACGTTATTGACCCCCACACAGAAGTCTGAAAGACCCGGCCCTCTGGGTGGCTGATGACCTGCTTGATCTCTCCTTCTCGGTGGAGGAGGACAGGTAGAACTCCCAGCCCTTAGAAAGCCTTCTATAGCATGAAGCAGGTGGCGGACAAACATTTTCAACCCCCCATATATCATTATTTATTGACTGTGTGTGTGTGTGTGTGTGTCTAGAATGTGAGTATGTGTGAGCGAGCAATAAATAATGATATATTTGGGGGGAGGGGGGGGTTCTAAAGCTCTCTGTGGAACAGAGTATCTCCTTGGTGGTGGTCTGACTTTCAACATCTTGCTTGTCTTTGGTTTTGAATGACCAGCAGAGGGTAAAGGCTGCAGACTGCATGATGGATACGTTTTTCTCTCCTCCATCTTCTGAGGGACTTGATTAGTAGGATCTAATTCTAGTAAGAATACATGCATTGCAGTTTTTCTGCTGTGGGGTTGTCACGGATCACTGGTTTAATAAATTCAGATTCTTCTGTTCATCACATGGAATACCCACTAGTGTTCATAAATGATCACCTAACGTACAAATGTATCGGTTGTCCTATTTCTTCCAGCTTGGACTTGTATCTGGTATTGAAGTCTAGTTTAGGGATACTTACTAGTGTTTAATAGCCAAGTTCAGCAGGCAGTTTCAGTAAAAAACACATTACAGAGAATTAGAGCTGAAACGATTAGGCGGTGAGGACAGCGCTGTGTGAGGATTCATGCTGCTTGCGCCCAAAAAAAAAAAAATCCAATATAAGATATATAGACGGGTTTTACGCGCGAAACACTGGGTGGAGTCATTTTGACCCGCCGTTTTTAAGGTCACTTCAGGTGCCTTAATGTTGCCTATGTCAACTCTGGTAGTGGACCGAGGTACAAGGACAGCAAATACACAAAACCACACCAGTTCAAAATCCGACCAGATGTCGGTCTATGACCAGTTACACATCACCGAGTGGTCACATGTTCTTCTGGACCAACAGGCTGGCTGCTTCTACTAGTAATTCCAAAAATTCCAAAATGGAACGGGTTGCACTGAATATTAAATCATGCATTTGTGGGTCACAGATCCGCACGTGAGCATTTGGGTGTGGAATAGCACACCGCCAGTTGCCACCATCCGTTTTTAATAACGCAGTAGGTGTGTGCTCCCACCGAATACACATATAATAGCCAAAGACACAGCAAAATAAATGGCATCGGAAGTGACGTTTCGAGTACAAATTTGACCGGAAATACCCGCCGAACTCGTCTGTAGACTTTAAATAAGATAATACTAAATACATATTCGAAAAGAATGAAATGGTGAGGGGAATATCCAGTGCAATAATAACACAGTGTAATCGGCAGTGCGATTACAAGAAATTATATTGTTGTTCCAAAAGTTTCTCCACAGACGGTATGCAGGAACTTCAAGCTTGGGAGATGTTGAGCCTGGCAGACAGCAAGGTGGAGAAGAGGCAGTGTCCAGTATGGTAGGGAGCATTCACAACCTTCCAAGGACCGTCCAAGAAGGAGTTCAGATTAGATCTCAGCCAGGGATGGAAGTGACCCACTCAGCTGTTGCGCTCAGATGCGGTACAGCGAGGTCTATATAGATCCGTTCACCGTTCGTAAACTGTGCAGATGTAGTGGCAGATGTAATGGTATTGTACAGTCTAATAGGTCCTAGACCTGAATGACCTTCTAAAGCACTACTTGTCGTCATAACAGTGAGTGTCCAAGGGCAGCTCTGTGCTACTCTCAACACAAAGATGAACATCTCTGATTTAATGAAACGGACATCTACCTCAATATCTCTGATCGTGACAATCCTACCGCCTTCTCATCAGACTCTATGGTTGGGGACTAATACACTTTCATTTTCTTTTGAGGACGCCAGCGTCTGATGGTTGCGTCTTGTGGCTGTGGGCGGTCTGCTGTGCGGCACTCCAGCCCTCACGCTGACTGATGTTTTTTGGTTGTAGTTCCCAGAAGGAGGTGGAGGGCGAGAAGCTGGAAGCGGGCAAGGCCATCTACTACACCTGGGCAGAGCCCACTGGCTCGCGAGAGCTCTGCTGGGCTTGCATGCACTACCATGGCTCACTCAAACCAGAGGAGGTAGCTTGAGATGTGTGGAGTTTTGTTGTATTTCAATTCAGTGCCGAACGTTTTAGCCAGGGCTTTGAACTGGTTCAAGTAACGAAAATGAAAACCAGGAACTTTTTGGATTTTCCAGGAAAATGAAACGAAACCTAAAACGTTATTATTTTTTATGTTCTGGAATAGGAACAGTTATTTAAAAATAATATTAACCGGTTAATACCGGTTTTATTTTGTTCCTCAAAGGAGTGCACTTTGGGATAAGTTCAAAAATAAAACAAGAGTATTTCTAAAATTTCTAAAATCAGTGATGCATGAAGCGAGCGTCGCGGGACTTTCTGCAGCGCGTTGTTGTGGGTTCGCTCCCACACGCAATGAGCTGTCGGCTGTAGAGCGCTACTAGCGGGTCTCTGTAGTGAGTCGTTGTGGGTTCGCCCCCAAATATATTATGCAGCATTAAACAGCTGACAGGAACAAAATTAACCGCTCCGAGAACAATTTATGTTCTAACCGGTTCGGGAACGTTATAATTCTGTTTCTGTTCGGAATGAAGTGATTGGGAAAAAATATCGGTTCCAAGCCCTGGTTTTAAAACTGAAAAATGTGCACTGCTTTTTGAAGTCCCACTAATTATTCTTCACAAATGATTTCCTAACGCATCAGCTTCTAATCTGACCCCTACTAGAAAATGTGAGATTTAAATGTAAGAAAATATGGCGCTTGACGTTTTTAGTGGTTTATATGTGTTTTCTGTAGGACGTGGATGTGGATGTAATATAATTAAGATAATTATTCATATTACAGATCCATATACCCCTAGATATTAAATATATTATACAAATATCCACAAATACAAATCATACCCTTACTACATTAGCACATTCGTAGCACATTGGTATTGCGAATATAGGGATGACAAAAAAATGGTTTGGATCCAGCTGAGTTTATTTTTATATTCAATTCCCTGTTACACTTCTGTTAGTGGATGTTCAGACAGCACTTTATGGTGCCACAAAATGCTAGAAAAAGAATTAAAAACGTGAACATGTTGGGGCTGACTCACTGTGACGGCACAGGATTTTTTGTTTTAAGAACATTTTTCTCTCTGTCTATTATCTGTGTGTGTAGATGTGAATGTAAATGTGTATTGGGAACGAGATTGTGACGTCAGGCGAGGAAGACTGCTTCGATTTCAGGTGGAGCGTGCTGCTGCTCCACCTTCATTTCCGCCTCCTGGCGCAGCTTGTGACACACGGGAGTTTACTTTCGCCGCGTCTACACCACGATCCACTGGATGTCTACGTGTACGAATCCGTGACCAGCAGTGGACCATGCACAAGTCTCGATGTGTGTGTTTATCAACGCGGGCTGCTTCACTGTGTGTGTTGATGTTTTTGTATGAGTGTATGTGTGCGCGCGGCGGGATTTGCGAGGTCTCTGTAACGAGGCTGTACTTGAATATTTAATTTATATTCTCTGTTTAAATTGAGGTGTGTATCAACAGTGCACATTTGATGCAAGTGCTAACCTTCGGTCGTGTCCACGAATGCTCAGATGCGCGTGCATGATTTCGCTCATACTTGTGCAGGTGCGCACTACGTATAATTGGTTGCAATGCGATTTGGAAGCGGACTCGAATGTGAGGCATATGCGTCTGTAGGTGTGTGAGAAAGAACAGACCGTACATACGTTTTTCTGAGTTGCTCCCTGTTTGCATATGACCATTGCTGCTCATTCAAAGTGTGTGTGTGTATGTGTGTTCCTTCGAAGGATCAACGTTCAGACATGAGAAATGAGGGGAAGTTGTTCCTCATCTCTTTCTATGAAGGTACGTCTATTGACTAGTTTTTACTCTACCACTTCCGATAACATCAATTTGTTATCGTAAGGTAACCGTTTGCCGGAGCTCGGAAACCATGGTCTCATACGAGATGGTGTATATCAAAAAGTTCAATTTTATTAGGGAAAAATGTTGGTCAAGTAGCATCACCCACAATTTAGTAAGGTGAAGCTCTGACCGCAGACCCAACACATCTCTGGAATACCACCCACTTTGATGCCGAGGTAAGAGTTGCCAAAAGCATAGATCCGACATTTCTTGAGTCACGCGTAACAACAAGTTACGAGTCGGACACAGGTGCGGCTCCCTGCCAGATAGTGGACACATCGGACTACCTCATCCCGTTTTTGTAAAGCACAAAATCACATCCAAAGGCACTTTGCAGAAAGAATTTTGGTTTAAAATCACTATTCATATAATACAATAATATAATGACTATTTAGCTACCTGCCTCCCCCGGTCCCCATGTTTGCCGGAGCTTTTGGAGCCATTTTCAGGCATTTTTAGGAGCCCACAAAATATGTTCCTCAACATCTACGAGAACACAAAATGGCTCATTTTAGATTAGATTCTATACTCTAACCAGAAAAAGAACACATGCCTGTAACCATCCCCTTTTGGAGATCAGATGCAAAATGGCAGTTTTCGCTGGTCGAAATTCACTTTAAGAGATATGGCCACTTTTGTGACGTGTTTCATTCTACACCCAAAGATCAATCAGACCTCATCGATTTTGGTACCAATCTCTTCAGAACATCCCAAAGTATTTTGACATGATGTTTGTTTTTACTCAAATCAACACCATTGTGTAATTAGCCCAAACGTCACATATGTTTGTGTATGTGTATATACACGTGTGTTATTTGAACGGGTTATTAGCGCTATCGTATCGCTATTAGCGTTATTATATCTGTGCATAATTTGCCCATGCCGTGCAATGAAACAGCCGCTCGCGTGCGTGTGTGCACCATGTGCACTGCGATGCTTTTTAAATCGTTTTATTAATGTGGCAAGTACGAATTTGATCACAGGGACTAGCCCAGATCATCGTAGATTCAAGACGTCTAGTCACGTCCTAAGGGCAAATAAAAAAACAACTCCAGTGTGCTAATGGAAACGTTAAACACGTACGTGCAGGTCTGCAGCGGGTGGTGCTGTTCACAGAGGATCGGTCCACCTACAAGCTTGTGTGTGAGAACGAGAAGGTCCAGTTAGCAGAGCAGGAGGTCATCTTGTCTCTACAGAACCTGGGCGTATCTCTGGTCAACAACACCAACAGCCAGGAGGTCTCCTTCATCGGAATCACCAGGTCTGCACTTAATGGCCCTCAACTTTGTTGCTATATGAGTCTGTATAAGACATTCGCTGTGTCCGAAATTGTTCCCTATACCCTACTCCCTACCCCCCATATAGTGCACTCACTCATACTCAGCGCTGTTGAAAATCATTATAAAATATAATAATAAAAAATATAATTATAGAATTCAAAAATCTTCAATTCAAAAAATCAAAAGTTCTTACATTTATACATTTTTGCCGTGGTTGGTCGCTATTTACTCCCGCTGTGCATTTTTTTGATGTTTACGTAATTTAAAATGTCTCGCAATGCATTATGGGTTATATTGATTCGTCTAGGGTACATCCGATGCTCACCACTTTTTGCGGTGCATTGTGGGATACTTTCAGTGCACTATATAGGGTAAATGGAGAATTCGGACATCCCTACAAAATGGGGTGCACCCCATATAGTGCACTATATAGGGGATAGGGAGCGATTTCGGACACAGCCAGTGGCTTCCTTTGCAGTCACTTAACACCAATACGAACTGAATCACTGGAGGCTACAAGCAATTGCTAAGTGACTAATCGCCAATTAAAAAGACACCTACACCACGTTGACTGGATAGTTGCACTAATGTATTCTAATATAACTGTTGAGATTAACGGCATGCAGCCCAAATAATAGATAAATGCATATATTCAATAAATTCTACACTTTTAAAACACACAGAAGTGCCAAAGTTGTTTTTGTTTATCTGTGTTTGTGTTTGTGTGTGTGTGTGTGTGTGTGTGTGCGTTGTAGTTGTCTCTGGTACATTCAGACAAAGCTCAACTTTGATTGTTCATTTTATAAAAACTTGAGTTTGATCATTTTTGTCTCCTGCGTGAGCTGTGAAGCAGGTCCCTCTTGCGAAGGCATATTGGAGTTGTCCAACCACCTAGTGGTCACTACGTCGACGGCCTCCCTAATTGAGCCTCTTGGGAAAAGGGCGACACGTTCATATTAGGCAAACCAACACACCAACAAAATTGTTGTTGCATTGGTTTGCATTGATTATTTACGCACATATTGCACTGATTTGTAAATTGGTATAAATAAACCACTAGTGTTCTTTTCAAATTCTTTGCGTTTATGAATATTTCATTGGAACATGGACGCGGCTTGCGTAAACCACATCTTATACTCCCTTATTATGTTTTACTTAATAAGGGAATATATCATTTCAGTTTTTCAATGAAAATCCAACTTTTGACTCATATTTTGAGGGAAGATTGACATCCCTAGTGTGCATGTGTATTTCCTCAGCTCCGATGTCATCTGGGAGACCAAGCCTAAGAAGAAGAGTCGATGGAAGCCCCTCAGCATGAAGGAGGCTGAACTGTTGGAGGAAACCTTCCAGGCCTACCTGGAGTCTGGGCCCACAGACAACCTGATAACCAATTTGGAGACCTCCTCCCTTCAGGTAACCATAGCACTCTACTCCACTTCACATGATAATAAAGCAGAGATGTAGACTCGACTCGCGAGTCACTCGCGTCACCAAAAACGGGACTTGAGACTCGACTCGCGCCCCAAAGACTCGGACTTGACTCGGGAATCTTGGTCAATGACTCTCGACGAGTCTTTCCCTCTTTTTTGGCTAAAAAAAAAATCCATTCTTTTCCGCATCCTTTCCATCCTCGCGCGCAAAGGCATACTCAGACAAGTGTTGATCGCCGTTAAACAATAGAAGAAGAAGAATGTTGCACATTGCTCCCCTACCTTAGCGCATAATAAAAATGACTCGAGACTCTACTCGGACTCGTACCCTAAAGTCTTGGACTCGACTCGTACTCGACCCCTAAAGACTCTGACTCGACTCGGACTCGACCCCTAAAGATTCGGACTCAGACTCGTGAGTTCGGTACTCGTGTACATCTCTGTAATAAAGACATAATCAACGGATATAAATAATATGTTCCAGTTCGTATTTGTATGTACATGCATGAATAGAATCAAGAATGCAGCTGGTTCTACCACATAAGAAACTTGCTTAGATGTTTGATAGCCTGGAGAGCCAAAACCAACGAATCAATTTGTTGGTTCTGGCTCGGCAGGCTAGATGTTTGATGGTCCACCAAATATTCTTCACAAATTTTATTTGAACACAACAACGTATAATGTAAAGAAAAGAAAACATTGGGATTACAAATGATGTCTCTGAATGTCTTTGGTGGTACATTCCAGTATGCGTTGGTTATCAGTAGGACATGTGTGGAAGTCTGTGGCACTGAAATTTCCATCTCTCTCCTTAGGTGACCCTCACACCCACCGGTCTGGATATGTGTGTGCTGCAACCATTCAATGCTCCCCTGCGGAGGAACTACCTACCAGGCCTCAAGGCTGAGTACAGTCTTTCTCCGCGACAGAGCTCCTACCGCATCCAGGTCAATCGCATTCAGGTCGGAACTTCAAGATTTCACTTGTTTTATATCTAGTTCAGCGGGCTAAATCACAACAATGATGAGGGTTTCTGGTAGTGTTGCACCGATACCGATATCAGAAGTACTCGGTATTGGCGAGTACCAACACCCAGTATCGAACCGATACCATTTTTCCGACGACGTACGGCGGAAACTGCCCGAATCTTGTCTAAATAGTATATACTATAATAGTAGAATATGTAAATTAAATGTTTTTGTGAAAAAAATTAAGTAAAGTAAGTAAAACCTGCTCCCCGCAGTGTCTAAAATATCTCTTCTCATCTGCTTAAAGAAAATGACCTGATAAAAAATTGCCTTTTTCTCAAAAAGTGGTCAAGTGGAGTAAGGGGTTTTGCATCTCAACTCTTCAGTTACTACCCCAATATCACCCAAACAATAAAATATTAAAATAATGAAATCATTCTTAATGTGTTCTTGCTTTTTATAATTTTCCTCCACTACTATTAATCATCGACTGCATGTAAAAATGGCCGTGATAACACTAGTAACTTCTTCCCAACCCTTGGGAAGGAGTTATTACCAACAGCCCTTTTTTTCAAACAGCCCTTTTTTCAAACATCGGTATCGGTTGTTATCGGTATCGGCCGATACTGCACAGCCAGGTATCGGGTATCGGTATCGGCACCAAAAAATGGTATCGGTGCAACACTAGTTTTACTTCATACAAATAGTAAGCAAACTTTGACACTCTGTTTGCAACCATGTTATCTCTTCACACTTCCTCTTCACACTTCCTGTCGGGGCCCACATTTTGGAGCATATTTTGAATTGATTTTGATTATCATCAGATTATTGTTCTAGTCAAAATGGAAAGGCAAAGTAGACCATCATTTCTTGGAACAATTTCAACGTCAAGTGAAATAGATTCATCATCCACTTGAATATTTGATTTTCTCTGAAAAAATTGATGTAATTTACAAATTAATTGTCCAAGGAGAACTTACTAAACCGCCAATAATTGGAGCGGACCATGACATCACAGTGATGACTTCCCGGCAGCTAACTATTGCTGCCTGTGGGAATAACATCCAATTTGATGTCGAAATTAGACATACTTCACTCCATTTGACCAAACTTCTAACATATTCATGCCTCAAAACTACTTTATGGAGGCCCTTTAACTGACTCAAACAGCTATCCGACAGCGCACCTGGATGCATGTTCAGATTCAGAATTTTGTCTATGAACTGCGTTTCCTTTGTCCTTTATGGTATATTATTCCCATAGGCAGTCATAGTATGCTGCTTGTCTCCGATGTCACAGCCTGCTCCTATTATCAGCGTTTTAGTAAGTTCTCCTTCGACAATTCATTTGAAAATTGCATCAATGTTTTCAGAGAAAATGTTACTCAATGTCACTTCATACTTTATAGGACCTTTCAAAAGTGTGCTTCCTGTCACACAGATCCAGAATCAGCTGCCCGGAGCCATCTTCCCATATGTCTTCTACCCAGTCAAGCTTCCCAAATCTATTACCATGGACTCAGGTAGGCATTCTTCATTCCACCTCATTCAATGGGTTCTCCTGCCATAGGTGAAACAAACCGACAGGGTATCGAGTCGTTTCGTCGCAGAAGTCTAGGGTAGGGGTTAGGTTTGGGGTTTGTATTAACCTGCAATCCTGTGGTGACGAAACAACTTTGTGACGAAATGACTCTAAACCACACGTAGGATCTTTGTTGTGAAGTCTGGGTTATAATTAAATCACGTCCATTGGAAGGAATATGTTACCGTAACAAATCACAGCTAAAGTTGTGAAGAGACTTATATCAATGTGATTTAAACATAATTACCCTAGTTCTCTATAGAATAATCCAATATTTAACATGCCAGAGTGTCGTTGTGTATAGTTAGTGAGTTATGCGGGATGGGCTCTCTGGGGAAGTCCATTACCATCTCAACAATCTTCTTGACGTTGAGTTCCTGTTGTGGTCCCAAACCACGCCAGTGAACGAGTTGGTCCACCTCACTCCTATAGGCAGTCTTGTCACCATCCCTGATCAAGCCGATGACAGTGGTGTCATCAGCGTACATCGTTTGTTTTCATAGGAAATCAAATATTTCTGTGTCTTGAATAATGATATCTATGTATCTATCTAATGATACCAATGCTAAAATCCTCAACAGCCGCCCAC
>OMKY01045528.1:0-11305 GCA_900302395.1 Bregmaceros cantori
TTTACCCTTCGTTTATAGTCGTAGTAAATAATATTAATAATGATAGTAACAGAAATAGAATACTCAGCATTTACCTTTTGTACCCATATACTGCAGTCTCATCAACGGAGTACTTTTGTAAGTAATGTTTTTTACATTGTCTTTTAAAGTGCACTGGGTCTGTACATGTTTTAACTGAGTCATCTAGACTGTTCCATAAATCCACACCAAGTCTGCTGACACACATACTTTTGAGTGTTGTGCGAGAATAGAGCTTTTTGAATTTCATTTGACCTCTAAGGTTGTATTTTCCATCTCTAGATCTCCAACGCGCCGCATTTAAATAAATGACACCTTTCCAGATCAGCATCAACATATTTTCATAAAAACATTCTTTCTGCCTAAAACTTTGAAGGACATTTTCAGAACGGGCCTCTTCCATATATCATAAGGTGCTAAGGTTCAAAATACTTTGTGTAGAATATTCGGTGGATTTTCAAATATGGCGATAAATCAAGATTCACGATATTGAGATGTTTTATGAAATCAATAAAGATTTTGGCATATCGAACTTGGCTGCCGACCTGTTTAGACTTCAATAAAAAAAAACTTTGCTGAAGTCGGTGCGGTTTTGTTTCCACTGCATAGATGTATTGTATATCAAGATGTATACAGAGATGGGCAGTAACGCATTACATTTACTCTGTTACAATATTTTGGTGTACTTTTTTACTTTTGGAGTACATTTTTCACAAGTTACTTTCTACTTTTATTTGAGTACATTTGAGGTGAATAAAACTACTTTTTACAGAGGTGTCAGTAATTCGCTACTCGTTACATTAACTTGGTCTTTAGCAACACCTGTTGGGAACTGTTGGCACATATGTGGGAGTCATATCTCTCTCTCTCAGGCGCTCTCTCTAGCTCTGTGTTTCTTTCTCTCGGTTTCTTTCTCTCTTTCTCTTGGTCTCTCTCTCTCTCTCACCGGCATGCTCTCTCTCTCTCTCTCCCCCTGAAAGTTACACAGTACTTTCGCTACTTAAGTAACTTTTTGGTGGAGTACTTTTTTTTTACTTTTACTTGAGTAACTATTTGGATGACTACTTTATACTTTTACTTGAGTAATATTTTGTTGCAGTAACACTGCTTTTACTTGAGTAATCTTTATGGCTACTCTGCCCATTTCTGGATATATAACAAGCACTGATGGAGATAAGTGTTTGTCTCAATAACTCCCCAGCCGTGGTGCAAATGCATTACAGTGGAAGCTGAAATGTGCCGTTCTGTCAGAGTGATCCAGCCGGATGACTGCTGGCCTCTCACCTCCACTACACCTGATCATATCATAGCCAGTCTGAAAGAAAGATCCAGTTTGTACAGACTGATGTAATGTTGACACTAGACATACAATGGGTGGGTGAGGCTTTTTTTCCCCCACATGTATCAGTTAGAATCAAGCCCGTGTCTGCCAAACACACCAGTCTCAAAATGGGCGTGGCAGTTAAAGGACATTATTAGACAGCGCTGCAAGACTAGCCAGAACAAATGAATCGTCCACGCATCGCACACAACTTCACACAACCATCATTTGGTCTGAATGAAGCAGGCTCGAAAAAAGTGTCAACAAAAAAAGTGTCAATCATATGAAGTTATCAAATCACAGCGCAGTAGGCGGGGCAAGTGGCATGGAGGCCCACATCTCCATTCAAACAAGGCCTGCCTTAACGTGGCCGCTCGAATTTGGACTATCTCATTTGTCTGCCTGCTTTCAGATGTGGGCAGAGTAGCCATAAAAATTACTAAATACATTGTTACCTCAGCCAAATATTACTCAAGTAAAAATAAAAGTAGTCATCCAACTAGTTACTCAAGTAAAAAACTCCACAAATAAAACTACTTACGTAGCGAGAGTGCTCGAGAGAGAGGGAGTGCCCGAGAGGGAGAGAGAGCGCCTGAGAAGGAGAGACAGATATGACTCCAACATATGCATCAACAGTTCCCAACAGGTAAAGGCCAAGTTAACGTAACAAGTAGCGAATCTCAGTAAAAAGTAGTTTTTTCCACCTCAAATTTACTCAAATAATAGTAGAAAGTAACTTGCGAATAATATACTCCAAAAGTAAAAAAAAGTACACCAAAAAAATGTAACGGAGTAAATGTAATACGTTCCTGCCCATCTCTACCGACGAGTAATCAATTGAATCTGTTCATTCACCTGAAACCTTAATAATATTACAAACTGAGAGAGCCTACTCTTCCGTGATAGCTTATAATATTGGGTTTTCAACCAAGCTTAACAGTGTTCGGTAACTGGATGGGTGGGGCCTTGACAACAGGCATGGAGACTGGCATAACATAACATACTTTATTTCGTCACATATACATACATGTACAGTAAAATTCTTGCTCCGCATTTAACCCATCCCTGTGGGCAGCCGCGGTGCAGCGCCCGGGGGCCAACTCCAGATTTCTGGGCCAGTACATTCGGTCCTGTGCCAGGGGCACTGACTGTAGCAGGTTAACTAGAACATGTTTTTGGTGTTGGGGGAAACCGTAGTGCCCGGAGGAAACCCACACAGACACGGGGAGAACATCTAAACTCCACTCCACAGGACCCGCCCGGGTTGGGATTCAAACCCAGGACCTTCTAGCGCTGAGGCAGCAATGCTAACCACTGAGCCACAGGGCACAGGGGTCTTCTAGATTACATATTTTAAAATGTAATTGTAACGGACACCAGTTGCTAATTTTTGCAGTCAGATTACTGTAATCTGATTAAATGTAATCCGATACTACTCAACCCTGGATGTAGTCAATGAACAACAGCAAAGGTGGCTACCGAGAAGTGAGCTAAGAGATAAACGGGACACCCCACACCGGCCTTATCTGTGGAACACCAAGAGCATTTCCTACTGATAAAAAGACCCGCACTTCTGCATATTGTGGACGTTAGTCACCAACGTGTCACTACGGAATTCTAGACCTCACTACGGCGTCTACGCCGGCTGCATTGCCACGTTATAAAAGCTGCACGTGTGCTGGATCTGTGGCACAGTCAGTAAGACACCCAAATCCAGCACCTGTGGCTTAGTTCATAGGTACGGCCTAGCCTGGAAAGCCAGAACCAACAAATTGTCCACACATTACTCACTGCAGGCCGGTTCAGAGGGTCTGGACCTACCAGGCAGACCAAATCAGATTGTCGTCCATGTTCGGGCGATCTAATCAGCGCCCCGTTATGGTGGGCTTTGTTTAAATCGAGTCGTGGGCCTCCACACCACTTGTCACACCTACTGTGCTGTGATTTGACAACTTCATTTGATTGACGCACCTCGTTTTGGAATCTGCTTAATCCAGACCAAATGATCGTTCTAGTCGCGTGCGATGCGTGGGCGATTCATTTGTTTTGGCTTGCCAGGCTAGGTAGGGCAGCGCCGCAAGTTCTCCTCTTCACACCAGCATTTCTGGTGGTCTCTCTTCAGGGTCTCTCCCCTGGTCTCTCTTATCCCACTTCCGCTCTAACCCCATCAATAAACTGGGAAAATAGCTCTTACGTCGGAAAAAGATCACTTAAAAAACACTCGCGCATATTGTGGAAGTTAGTCAGCGAGGCGTCACTACGGGATCCTAGACCTCACCACGGACTCTGCGCGGGTTGCCGCACCAACAAGCCACACGTGACTGCAACAAAGTTTGTCTGGCCGTGACACCTCCGAGCGAGGCCCCCACATAGAGAGACGGACTGCTTCCTGGTGGACCGGGCCGGCGCGGACGCCAGGCTTTGAACCGCGTCTCGTGTGCTATGGGAGGATGTCGGCTCTGGACGGCTTCCCACTGCTATTACTGCTACAAAGATGGGGGGAGGGGCTACAACTACTTTCAGACACATGATTCATTCCCACTTTGGCCTTGACCGCGGTGCTGGGAATGCGTCCATTGAGGCCCCTTGTGTAACACGTCTGTGTGTGTAAGCAGTATCACAGAACTCTACTACTGGCAGGAAAGGCTCAGAACTAAGCATTTGCCTCGAGACCATCGACCAATATTCACAGCAAACAATGACATGAATCTTGTCAACTTGAAACATAGTCACTTTAGGTTCTATATATATATAGCTAATATACAGCATTAATCTAGCATGGTGAGCCAGAACCAATGCATCGTCCACGCATCGCACATCGACAGACGCTTGCATTGGGTCTAGAAAAATCAGGGTCGTTGTCGTTACGGAATCAATCGACCAATCAGCACGGACGTGGGGGGAGTTTGTATGGGCTACATGAGACGTGGGCGGAGTTTGTATGGGCTACGTGAGACGTGGGCGGAGTTTGTTTGTCACACCTCCACTCCGCTTGTCCCACCTACTGCGCTGTGACTGGATAACACAATTTGATTGACATTTTTTTTTACCTTTCCGACCCTGGTTTTACCAGACCCAATGCAAGTGTCTAGTGATGTGCGATGCGTGGACAATGCGTTGGTTCTGGCTCGTCAGGCTATCATTAATCTATTGCAATGAGTGTGTAATATTTTAATGGTTTTCATGATATTCATGTCCATATTTTTGTATTCATGTCCATAACCGGAAGTTACGTACAGGATAGACCTAGACGTTCAGCCTAACCAGAAGTTACGTACAGGATAGACCTAGACGTTCAGCCTAACCAGAAGTTACGTACAGGATAGACCTAGACGTTCAGTCTAACGGGAAGTACCCTCCAAACTCGTCTATTGCTTGGTGATTATCAAAACGTGTTGCTGATTAAATGAATAATCTATTAGTAAACGATTATTCGACTAATTGTTCCACCCCTATTATTATTATTAGAATGGATTTTACATTTTACATTCTCACTCTGGCCTTGACCATCCAGCCAACTCTGCGCTTGTGTAACACGTCTGTGTGTGTAAGCAGCATCACAGAACTCTACTACTGGCAGGAAATGGTCAGGATGAAGAATCTCTGAGACCATAGAACATAGACCAGGAGACCAGTAACATAAACAGTTATGGTCATTATTTTTAATAGCAGTACTCAGTAAACCATACATTAAGGCAAGTTATAAGTTACTGTAAACACATGTGTGCTTAAAACAAAAAAATACCCTTAGCATCAGCTAAAGAGCGAGAAACAGGAAAATCTTTTTTTCCCCAAGGTAAGCGTCAATTTACATTTTGAAATCAAAATAGAATTTTTCACACTAGAGCTGCAACTGATTAATCAATTATAATCGATTATAGAATTAATCTGCAACTAATCTGATAATTGTTCAACATTTGCAATATCAATAAAGTTTCAGGTTAATAATCCTTCCGATTCCAGTCCGTTAAGATTGAGTGCACTACAAAACACACACATGGCCTGATGGCACGGAGAATCGTGGGCTCTCTCCCTCACCAACAGATTTGCCGCATGTCTCTTCTCCTTTCTTCACATGTTTCCCAGCCAAGCTGAAAAATGGTACGAACGCGCATAAAGATGAAGAAATATTTGTTCCGATTTCAAAAAGAAAAATTAACCTGCCGATTAATCGATTGTCAGTAAAAATGGCAGATTTGTAGCAGTTCGCATTCCTGGGGAAATTTTATACACAATTTGTGACATTCTATGACCATTACATTCATGCCCATATTTGGACTGGTGTAACTGCTGTGTCTGCATTTGTGACTACATTGTGATGTCATGTACACACCCACCGCTGTCTGCTAAGACCCGGGGGAATTCAGTGTTCTTCCTCTTTCCTGCCTTGTCCATTGATGAATAAAGAGCATTATGCTAGGGGCTGTGTTCCTCATTACATACCTCTACAGATTAATGGATCAAAATAATTGTTAGTTGCAGCTGTACATTAGTTGCAACTGCACACATTGCACGCGACTAGAGGGAGCATTTGGACTGGATTAAGCAGGTTCGAAAAAAGGGTCAAGAAAAGTGCCAATCAAATGAACTCATCACAGCGCAGTGGGCGTGACAAGTGGCCTGCCTTAATGGGGCACTGATTGGATCACCCCAATTTGTAAAGTAAAAAAAAAAGTACAGGCTGAGAATTACCGAGGACCGTATCTACTGACTCATTCACGCTATGCATGTAGTCCTACCATGTCATTGCAGAAAAAAAGAAAAAAGTAACGACCCTGTTTTGGGAAAAGTCAGGAATAGAAGTACTAATATTTTTGTTCAAAATCTACTGAGTAGAAGTAAAAAGTACTCACAGAAAAAAGTACTTCCAAGTACTTTTTTATAGCGCCAAAATCGCTATAAAAAGATTTTAGTTTGAGAAATATAGCAGCTATTTACCTAACTACTTTTCAACCGTGATTGCCTAGTTAAGGACAGTAATTTGGATTGGTTACAGAACTCCTTTAACGGAGGACTGGAAAGAAAAGAATAAGAAAGAGTAGATCAAGATTTTCAATCAATCTCAATCTCGACCTGGTTGAAAAAATACCTACAGAGTTTGATTAGTAGTTATGTTAATTTGTTTTGATTGGTTAACAGAACTCCTTTAACGGAGGACTGGACTGTTACTTTGAACTACTGGATATTAAAACGTCATTCCATTTTCTGTTTTCTAGACTTGTCTGAAACTATCAACCACAGAGGAGGCTCCGAGTTCATGCCCACCTTTTCCTGGTAACTACGATGTCCACATGCCAGAGCCCACTTGTCCAAGTCCCAACAGCCCTCCTCCAGTCTTTACGGACCGGCTCCCCCCCGAACAGTCCACAGCAATGCATCCCAACGCACCAGTGAACTTAGACCAACACTTCGCCGATCCCTTTTATGCCGACCCAAAGCTCCCTCTGCCAGCAAAAGTAATCGGAACCTTGCCGCGGGAGTTGCCACAAGACAACTCTCCTCTAAACCCCAAAGTCCCTTCCGGCCTCTCGTCCCCACATGAGCACTTGGGCTCAGAGTCCCCGAGCACAAGCTTTTCGATGTCCGACATGGACTGCTGGGACAACCCCGGTAGCGCAGGATCAGGCAGTTTAATTTGGGACGAGCCAGACAAGTTTGAGCATAGTCCACAATCCTCCTCGCCACGGCAAGAAAAGGAGCCCAAAACGGCACCGTCAGAGGACCTGAAAAACGTAGCGAAGAACAAGAAGGCATACTCGGGCATGCGGCTTCCTCGTGACGTCCAGCGCGCCAAGGCTCTTCGCATCCCCTTCGACATTGGCGACATTGTGAACTTGCCAGTAGACGACTTCCAAGAGCTCATATCGCGGCATCAGCTAGACGACGCGCAAATGGGGCTCATCAAGGACATCCGGCGGCGCGGAAAAAACAAAGTGGCGGCACAGAATTGCCGCAAGCGCAAGATGGAAAACATTAGCGGTCTGGAGCAAGAGCTGGACGCGCTGACAGAGGAGCGTGCGCGGTTACGGCACCAGCGCAGCCAGCACGAAAGCAACCTGCGACATATCAAGCAGCAGCTTGCCGCGCTTTATCTCCGCGTCTTCAGTGCCTTGCGCGATGAGCAAGGTCTGCCGTACGCGCCCAGCGACTACTCGCTACAGCAAACAACCGACGGCAGCGTGTTCCTCGTGCCGCGCATGAAAAAGACACGCGTATCCAACAATGCCAAAGAGCAGAAAAATGCTTTAGTTCAACTATAATTCTCAATAGCGTTAGAGAAATGCATCAGATATGGCGTCTGATGTCTGGATCCACTGAAGTCTGTTAATGTTGATATACATTAAAACGCTTACCTTGTATAAGTTGCAGTGACTGTGGCATTTAGCCAAGATGTTTAACTCTTAACGAAACGTGAATTCATCAAGTGAACTTTCCAGAACAAAATCAACATGCAAATGATTGCTGCAAATTTAAAAATGGCCATTTTTAAAAAGGGGTGGAAAGATTTGTTTTAGTTCACTTCAAAACGAAAGGCCCCACGGAAACTAGCCGTTCCTGCAACGCACGCGGTTCACGTGCGCGGTTCACGTGCGATGCAGGAACGAGTCGAACATTCCGGCTCGTCAGGTGAAATAGAAACCCAATTGCTAATGCTGTTTTGGATCAGGGTGGATTTTCCCCTTGGATATATGGATTGGACAAAATGTGACTTGCAGCATCCCACGTGCGAATAGTTATACATGTGAAATGTATTTGTGATGCGTGAATCCTCTGTACTATGCAATTTTGTAGTAGGCTTCCAGAACATGCAGTAGCGATACTATTATATAGTCATTGCTTTGGCCTCTCAACTCTTGTAATATTTTGTTATTTTGTATCGCTTTCAATACTGAGACTCCTTTTTATTTGTAAATATTCCTCACCATTATGGCATTGTCCTGTATATATTTTATTATTCTTGTCTGAATCACTGTTACGTTCTTATGACCATTGATTTGCCCAAAAATATTTGTTGTGCTTTTTAATAAACATTTCCTACACCACGATGTTGACGTGTTTGGATGAGGGGTTACTGCTTCAAACCATTAATGAACAGATTTCAATTCAAAGTTTTGAAGATACTGAGGGTCGACTAATTTTTACCTCTGTCAAGGTAAAATTACTCATTAAACTAGAAGCACTCGGGAGAGTGCAAACCAGTGGCAAAAATCAGTTTGTAAGCTCATAACAGTTGTCAAACTATGACGTTACTTAGAAGCTACAGAAATGCACCAAAATGTAATCACTCGTTGCCTTTGTCATTTCCAACAACCGTACACATTTTCATCCAGATCCATGCATATTTTTTTCAGTTATCCTGCTGACAGACTGACAGACAAAAACATAACCTCCTTGGCAGAGGTAATGATGAAAATGCACAAAAAATTTAATCACTTGTTCCGTTTGTCACAACCATACAAAATTTCATTCAGATCCGTGCACTACTTTTTCAGTTATCCTGGGGACAAACAAAAACATAAGCTGCTTGGTGCAGGTAATAATAATGATTACATATTGATGTATATTTTTTGGGGGTAAAGAGGGAACGTGTGTTCGATTCTATTTAGTGATCCATTTCCACTCGCTTACTCTATACTTCAGGGAATGACAATCACGCCATACAACTGGTTTCTATTTAGTGATCCATTTCCACTCGCTTTCTCTATACTTCAGGGAATGACAATCACGCCATGGTTGCGCAAAGCTGGTGGACTTTGCTGTTGGCACAGCGGACATCAAGGGGTCCCCGTCAATGGTCCACTTACAATAGCCTGGAACTTTGACTGTTTGCTCAAGGCCAGGTTTTCCTTTACATACGTGTGCAGCTCCAGGAGTAGGTTTACCTACAAGTTACAAAAAGTTCGGCTTCCGGTTCAAGGAACGAAAACGAAAACAAACAGACTTTTCAGAAATTTATGAAGAGCAGAAACGGAAACGGAAAAAACAAACCAAAAAAAAAACCCTTAACTGTTCTGGAACAGAGCTGGAACATTTTTAAAAAATTAAAAAATAAATAAATAAAAGAATCGACAAAACCGGTTAATAATGGGTTAATTCCGTTCTCTATATATTGTATCATATTCTATATCAGGGAGACTATTTCTGGTTGTGTGTCCACTTCGCTGCCCCCAGGAGGTCCTATTTGCACTGAAGTTTTAAAGTCCACCAAATATATTCTGTATAAACTATATCTAAACTTAACATTAAACAATATAAGGAGAAATACAACATTTTTAAAATGGAAAATAATGAAGCTAAGTTTAGGCATTAAATTGTTAAAAGGTTTGCTACCAGAACTGAAAGAACAATATTTTTGTGTTCCGAACCGGTTCAGGACCGATATTTTGGTGGCGGAACGGTTCAGGAAATGAAAACGTTAAACGTAGGACTGCGTGGACCTTTCGGAATGTAACGTTTGAAAAATAATTTCATTTTCAAGCCCTGCGACCAACTTTTACTACTACTGTTTGAAGCGGCAACGATTAGAATCAGAACCAGAATCAAGTTGATTTCTATCCAAGTTCACAGATTAGGATTTGTTTAAATTAACGGTGCTAGAGACAGTGCAAGACCATTAAGAAAAAGAAACACAAGAAATGTAAGATGCAATAAAGTCATACAGATATTAAATATTGTTAAGAGCAGGTCAAAAAAAGGCTATTTATTTTGATGGGGGTAGACAACGTTGAGGGGAGAGGGTGGGGTATAGGCAGATATGGGCAGACTGGCCATAGAAACTTAAGTAAAAGTAAAAGTATTGTTACCTCAGCAAAATACTACTCAAGTAAAAGTAATGTAACGAGTAGTGAATTGCTGACATCTCAGTAAAAAGTAGTTTTTTTCACCTCAAATTTACCCAAAGTAAAAGTAGAACGTAACTTGTGAAAAATATACTCCAAAAGTAAAAAAGTACACAAAAAATTGTAACGGAGTAAATTTAATGCGTTACTGCCCATCTCTGGGTATCGGTGAGAGTTGAGAATGGGGGCGGGACTACTTCCAGGTTGGGTCGCTCACGAGCCACATGGCTGCGAGATAAGAACTGTTCTTGTGCGTGAGGTTCTGGTAAGTTCTGATGGACCTGAATTTCCTGCCGGATGGAAGCGAGGTGATCAAGTGGTGACTACTGGATTAAACTGTGACTGAACAGAGACAGTCCCACTGAATTTCATTTTTATTTCATTTTTAACGTTTTAAAATCAGCGCCTTTGTCATCTTTATTGGGTAGGATTAGTCGGAAACTGGGTTGAAGAGACCGGAGGTCGACGTCGCAGGTAAGGGGAGGAGAACTCGTGGCACTGCAGAGTTCACAGTGCCATTAACATGAATGGGGGCGCGTTAGGTGCGGTGTCCATAAGCACTCCGCCAGTGACAACCCCCTGTATTTCATCTTTATTTTAATTAGGGGCCAAGCAGCGAAGCTGCGAAGGCACCTATTGTTTTTCGATCTTTTCTTATTAGGGGCCAAGCAGCGAAGCTGCTGCAGCACCTATTGTTTTTCTATCTTTTCTTATTATTAGGGGCCAAGCAGCGAAGCTGCTGCAGCACCTATTGTTTTTCGATCTATTATTATTATACTCCACATGGATTCCTATGGCAGCCCATAGAACCCTATATAGGAAAATGCTGAAATTTGGCACACTCGTTCTAGTCGGTCTCAGCATTGCTTACACCAATTCCCAGGTCTCCAGCCCCAACTCTATAGCGCCACCAATGGGCCAAAGTTGCACATAATTTCACATACGTTTATGCCTGTAACTTCTGAACCGTCTGGCCGTTTAAAAACTTGGTATCTCTAGATTCCTTAGATCAAACCGAATTCAACACAATCCATGACATCAATCCCGCAAAAATAGATTCCCTGCCATTTGGAATTATGTGAAAATCGCTTAAAATGCTACTCCTCTCTCAAATTTTGAGCAATCA
>OMKY01045530.1:0-10695 GCA_900302395.1 Bregmaceros cantori
CTTTACCTCTATATCTTAACAAATAAATGATAGCACGTCACCTTGCACAGCGGTTTCAAAAACGGGACAGCACCACACACAAACATAAGCACACGCGTGTGCACACACACACAAACACGCAGGTTTATTATTATTATTAATTAATTAATGTATTTATTATTACACCGCCGACGTTCACTGCTTGCTCTCTCTCTTCCTTTTCATATTACGCACACAGAAACACACACACGCACGCACACACCAAACCGGGTAGAGAAAAGGGAAAGTGACGTATCTGCCGGTCCTCTGGTCAAGGCAACTATCGCGCCAACTGTGTCCCGCAGTACGCCGCGCACTGTGCTCAGAGCGCCGCGTGCAAGCTCGTGGAAACAATGCGAATACGCAGTACGCCAGGTACAATAGCGTGGCGTAGGGGCGTTGGGCGTATACGTGGCGCATTTTTTTGATGGAAACCCGGCGTTATAGTCCGGTGCACCTTGTATATGTTTTTTTTTCTTCCAAAGACTGCTCTTTGGGGATGCGCTTTATAATCCGGTGCGCCTTATAGTGCGGAAAATACGGTAATCTTCCCAAATCCCATTCCTGTTGTAATGAGTATGCGGCTACAGCTTCGGTATTCCTTTATGTGTGTATGTGAATGAGCCAGCTGTGTTGCGGGCTGTTTAAAGACGTTAAGTCCTCTCTTGTTGAGAGCAGTAGACAGACATAGTGTTCTATTTGTGTTGCAGAAAAACTACAGTCTCTCACATTAATGTACATCCAAACATCTTGCGGATCGTATTTTTAGCTTGCCAGCCTCCTGCTAAGATGCTACACCTAAATTTAAAACAGACACACCACCAGATATCGGCAGACCAGCCATAAAAATTACTTAAGTATAAGTATTGTTACCTCAGCAAAATATTACTCTAGTAAAAAGTAGTCATCCAAATAGTTAATCAAGTAAAAGTAAAAAGGTACTCCACAAAAAAGTAACTTCACTAGCGAAAATACTGAGTACGTTTCAGAAAATTACTTCTAAGAGAGAGACAGAGAGAGAGAGAGAGAGCCGCAGAGAGAGAGAGTGAGAGTGAGAGCGCCAGAGAGAAAGAGAGAGATATGACAACAGTTCCCAACGAGTGGCGCTAAAGACAAAGTTAATGTAACCAGTAGTGAATTGCTGACATCTCAGTAAAAAAGTTGTTGTTTTTTTCACCTCAAATTTACTCTAGTAAAAGTAGAAAGTAACTTGTGAAAAATGTACTCCAAAAGTAAAACAAGTACACAAAAAATTGTAACGGAAATGTAATGTGTTACTGCCAATCTCTGGACACCTCTTGCATGAAAAGCAGTGCCAGTTGACATAAGTGGCTTGGATATTTGATCATTTGGGTAAGGTTATTCCTCATGGTCTTCTTCCAAAATCCCCATGTTCTGAAACCCACATCTTCAGAAATCCCTCAGAACAGCATCAGAACAGCTGTTCAAAACACACACCGGCCCATGCATACGTAGGGAGAAGAGAGAAAATTCCCCGTACTTAACAGCTGTTCTGTTAGAGATTCTGGAAGATAGGGATTTCAGAAGATTGGACAGAATTTATTCCCTTTGCTACAAAATCTAGTGTGGAATTTTGGAAGATAGGGATTTCGAAAGATAAGGAGTCGGAAGATTGGGTTTTCTAAACATGGATTCTTGGAAGATATGGTGACTTTACCTCGTTCTTGAACATATTTATTTCCACATATCTACTTAGAGGCTTTTTGCAGAATTTGCCTACATACTATACATTATGATAATCTATCCTTGTTCAATTGGTATTATTATTACATGTTCAGTGTCCAAATCCCATACATCTGTATTGCTTTAACTGGTATTTATGCTCGGATACTCAACGTACCACTCATGGTGAACGGAGTCCAATTCTCTCACCCTCCCATGATACGTGATGTGTGATCGCTTTTCTATTGTAGCACCCTGCGTTGTGTTATGTTTTTGTGCTATACATAAGCTTTTGTATCAAGCTTCACTCCACTCTTGTCTCTAATAAGGTAATCATGACAGAAAGTATGCAATGCCGCCCAACTTTATGTTTTGTCCATTCAAAGTCTTGTTTGCCGTGGCAAAGTCTGGCCAATATTCCTAGTGTGTGGAGGCGCAACACTGTAGATGCATTTTCGAAGACAACCCATGTTTATTTGGGCTTCAAAAGTTTGGCGTAGATTCTTAAATTATGTTATTTAGTTTAGTTTTTTGTTTTTTTTGCACAAGCGAGAGCGACAGACAGAAATAGAGAGAGAGAGAGGGTGAGAGACACAGGCAGTGAAATAAAACATTTTTTTAAAAAGCAGTGTTTCATTTAAAGTCTTTCTCACAGGAAGGAAAACGTATAAGCGCTGTGTGCATGAGGAAGAGACACACGCACGCTCAAACATGCAGGGAAGTGAAAGATGCGAGATGAATGCGACGGGTGGAGACAAAGTGATAAACAAGCATGGCGGCGGTTGTCTGAGCTAGCGCGCGGGATGTAAATGTTATGCTAAAACGTGTATTTTTAACTCACTTTAGCACGCCGACACGATGGTTGTCGACGTGCTGCACTCGGGGATAAACTATAGGGCCCCCCTCAAGCTGGAGGAAGGAGGGGGGGAGGGGGCGCTGGAGGGTGTTGCTCAATGAGAGACGGGTGGTTAATTGCCGACACTGCAGCAGCGACACAACATCCTTTTAACACTTTATTCTCTCTCTCTCCTCTCTTTATCTTCATCACTCCCTCTCTGGCTGTGTGTCTCTATGTGTCTTTGTGCGAATTCCGTCTCCTTTTCCGTGAGGGAGGGTGAGAAAGAGGTAGACAGGAAAAGAGTGACGGAGATTGGTGGAGTGAGATGCAGAGAGAGAGAAAGAGAGACTGATGGAGAGAGAAAGACTGGTGGAGAGATTCAGATATTAAGATAATGATTGATCGAGAGAGAGAGAGAAACAGAAAGTGAAAGTGAGCTTTAGTACGAAAATATAATGGACATGAGCCCAATTCGCACTGGACTTTTATTACCTATGGACCCCTGGTAATTCGGAATAATTGCGGAGGACGCCTGAGTTTCATTTGACATGCGAATGCGCAATGTCAGTGATTTTCAAAGTAATAATTCCACTGCAAGTTGCCTACTGTGATTCAACTAAACATCACAATGGTTTGAATTCTGAATTTGTTTAACTTTGTTCATACACACACACACACGTGTCTGTGTATGTGTGTGCACGTACACATGTGTCATAATGTCTGTTAAATTGAGCCAAAGACAAGCTTTTACCAATCCTGTCAGAACGTGCGACAAAATAACACAGGCGTCAGGGGGTAGTTGTGCATAATGGCAGTGCGAATTGGCCTAAAGAAGAGTTGACGAAAAAATCAAAAGAGAGAGAGAGTGAGAGAACGAGAGAGAGCGAGAAAGTGATAGGGAGGGAGGGAAGGAGAGAAAATTCAGACACATATACAGAGGGAGATGTCGATAGAACTAAACTGAAAGTCAGGGTTAGTAGGGGGGTGGGAAATGTGGATGACCCTAAAGACAAACTAAGAGATAGCAGGGACAGAAAGCAAGAGAGATGGAAGGAGGACAGAGAGAGAGAGAGAGGACATATCGGCTGTGTCCGAAATCACTCCCTATCGCCCCATATAGTGCACTATATGGAGCGTACGCCATTTTGTAGCGGTGTCCGAATTTTCCATGTATCCTATATAGTGCACTGAAAGTATCCCACCATGCACAGCAAAAAGTAGTGAACCCTAGTGTCCGTTGCTGTTGAGTGCACTATAAGTGAGTGCACTATATGGAGGGGTAGCGATTTCGGACACAGCCATGGATTGAAGATAGGACCGAAGTAGGTGAAAGAGAGTGGGAACACAAGAGAAAAAGCAAGTGAATGCTTACAGTTACATAGAGAGAGGGATAATTCCCTCCTACAGGCAAATTGAGTATAGACCACCGCCTGGCCCTCCTTGCTTCTCCGCATAATGCTTTGCCATGCTACTGCCTTGCAATAATAAGAAAGAATGATATGAACCCCCTCCCCCTCCTTCTCCCCATCGCCCTAGCTAGTAACGGGTTCTTAACTTGTTTTAACTGCTTCTATTTGTTTTAACATGTTTTAAACTGTTTCCACCTGTTTTTAACTTGTTTAAGGTCCCGTCCGGAGTATGTATACTCCACTCACGGAAAGCCGGGTGAAATATAACAACTCTGCTAAGCCCGTTTTGTACAACCATCTTCTCATGTCGCATATCTCATGCTGAAATGTTTAATGGCTCTGTACTGTCTGTCCTAAAATAAAATTGATTCATTCATTCATTCATTCATATGGGGGGTATGGAGTAGGGGATAGGGAGTGATTTCGGACACAGCCATGGATTGAAGATAGGACCGAAGTAGGTGAAAGAAAGTGGCAACAACAGAGAGCAAGAGAAAGAGCAAGTGAATGCTTGGAAGAGTTACAGTGAGAGAGGGATAAAGAGATCTATGTGTCAAACAGCATCAACCGCAGCAGCCACTAAAGATGGAGTGTTCTTCGGAGTAGGAAGAGAGAGAATGGGGGAGGAGGGGGGGGCGTCGTGCTTCCTGCGGCTCGAGCTCTGCTGCTGCTGTTGTTGTTGTTGTTGGAGGAGGCGGAGTAGCTGCGTGCCAAAAAATCTGCTCCGTCGGCCGCTTCCTTTCTCTTCAATCTCCCTTTGTTTTCTTCAGGGCCGTCTGTTCTCCTCGCGTCAGGTCTCGCTGAGTCGGAGGTAAAAGCTGGTTTTTATTCACCGCACTCTTTTCAAATGCGCTCGTCGGGCCAGCGCGCCGCCTTCCGCTGACGTCGTGCCGACCGAACGTCCGCCTCGGTCATTATGCTCTGAAACAATAAGACACTCCTTTATTGTTGTGGAACTGATGTTAAAGGAATAACGCTTTTACCGCTTTGGATTAGACAGCGCAAATTACTTCTGCGGACGGAGTGTTCTAGGGTTTCCAAGCATTTTATTACTATACCAATATATTTGTTTGTTATATTGTTTTTAGTTCTTTATGTATTCATTTTTTTGTTATACTAAAATATTTTTGTCATTAGTACTCCAGTGTTTCCTCTTGCTGTATATCCTCGGTGCCAAGTCATGTCTATCATTTTAATGACAAATCCATTACCTGTGTGTGTGCGCGCTTGTATTTGTATGTGGGTATGGTTGTCTTAATGGCCTGGGAAGGTTGGGGTCAAGTGTTCCTTTCCTTTTATTCTTGTTGTTTTGCTTTGTTATGTTGCTGTAAAGCACTTTGAATTGCTCTGCATAAAAAGTGCTATATAAATAAAGTTTGTTTGATTTGATTTTGATCATTTGATTTGAAGCATGAGTTTGTCAATTTATTTGAGTTGGAAATTGACAGCTCAATATTATGAATAACTAAATATAATGCCAATAACATGGCTATTTTATATTTTGAAACACTTTTATATGGTAACCAAATATTAATATTCATGGACTACAAATTAATGTATTGTTTGGAACTATCTGCAACTTTGTGAAACAGCTTGAGAAATAAAAATGATGAATGTCTTTATTAATCACTTGCAGTCCTTTTGAAAATCGGGATTCACACTCATGCATGTTACACTGTGTAACGCTGTGTGACATGCATGTTCCCACATGTAGCAGATGCACAGTTTTCCTCACACATGGAACTCTGAGGGAATCGGCACACAACAGCATCTGATGCAAATTAAAGGTGCATTGGCTACTGGGAGTGGCGGTGTGGTGCCCTGGCATTTCTTACCCCCTGGCAGCGCCGTGTAAGTGTGAGGTGTAGAGGATCAGGCAGGGAGCCAAGAAAAATCTAGGCACTATGAACTAGAGATGCACAGATGTTTTTTTTTTCATCCACAGCTGCTGCAAAAACACCTATCCAATATCTCTCCACCTCCTATACATTTACACAAGCGTATTCTCACCGATTTTCAAAACCATAACCACCTCCGTGACTATAATCAACCATAACCCGCCCAAATGTAATTAAAATATTATTTTTTCGGCCTTGTCATCCGCCCAATTTGCGGTTTATCCATCTCTGCTGTGAACATGTGGTCACTCATAGTAACTGTGCTACTGGATTCTTTGTAAATGGTTGAACTAAGTATTTGGCATGGATTTTCTTAGTTCGATTTTCTTTACTCCAGAATCCGTATTTTCCAGACTAACACCCGCAACTTTTTCCCCATGCTTTGAACTAAGCGGCTTATAAGGCGGTGTGGCTTTTCCATGGATTATTTATAGTCTTGCTTACTTGTTTTCATTCGTAATATAGCACACCATTGCTGGCATAATATCTACCAATGAACTGGACCTGTTATGGCACTTCTTCTTTTTCACAACAGCTTTTTAAATTATTATTCATTAGAAATCTATTCATTAAAAGACTTGATGTTTGGTGATTTCACAGGACATGGTCGGTGATTTTGATCGGATTTTTAAATTCTGAATCCTCTAGTATTCCCAAATATATAATTATGTTCACATGCACCAACCAATAGCTGTGGATGCCATGAAAGCCACTCAACCCCGTTTTTACGGACTGCGAGCGTAGATCCAGAATCACGCCCCCGAATCGACCGTGCTTCGCTATGACGCATCACTCGCATCACACGGCCCGCCCAGTGATGAGTCACGTCCCGCCCATCGCCAAACGATGCAGAGTCGACAGCAACTTAACGCTGTCTGCTACCGACCAGAGCATCAGCCACTGTTGCGCAGTAGGAAAGCGCTCATCCCTGAAGACAGTGTCCCAGGTTTGATTCCTATTAGCGCTTACTTCTTTACGTCTTTATTTTATTGCTACAATTGCACGTTAGGGTTACAGTGCATATCCGGGGACGGAAAATTGCCACGGTCATCACGACTGCGTCATATGGAGAAGTGCGAGTGGTCCGGAGCGTGGTTATGGATTTAGGCTTGCAGTCCGTAAACACGACACTCAACCACAAGCCACTGGGGAGCAATTTGGAGTTCAGTGTTTTGTCCAAGGACACTCGGAGGCGAATCCTGCCTCCAAGGAGACTGTCGGAGGCGGGATTTGAACCACCAACCATTTGGCCACTCTCTGGTTGTTGGAACGACCGCTCTATCAACTGGGCTACAGGCAGCCCTAAGTGATTTCCTCACTATAAGAGTTTGTTGGCCAAATAATGAGCGCAAACCCCAATTCGCACACATCCACGTTGCGCTCCAACACTGGGTGTGAGCCTGCCCAAAGTGAGCTGGACAAAGTGATCAGTCAATGAAATTAACAGCAGGGGGGGAGGCAGGGCGGACGTTTCAGCCGACTGGTCGATCTCTGGCCCTCTCTCTCTCCCCCTGGGGGGCAGATGACCCACACATGATGAGATTAGCCACGACATCCCTCCACTGCCCCCGTCCCTCACTGGCTTTCTCTGGAAGGAGAGAGAGGGAATGAGTGGGTTGCGCATTAACATTCAGTTTGTATACATTCTGTTTATATCCTGTGTATATTTATCTTCCCTTTGCTTGTGTGTTGCCCATTACCTATATAGTTGTTGCTTATTACTATCATTCCCACTGACCGTGAGCTGAAACCGCTGAATGGAAACAATTTCCATTTGCGATCAATAAAGTATTCTGATTCTGATTTCATATGCTAGAGCTATGTTAAACTATATTGTGATGTGATATAATACAATAATATATTTGATATGAGTGTAGGTATTATAATGACTGTTTGTAAACAGTAGAGTGTTGCTAGATTATGTAAATAAATCACCCACCAACATATGATTTCTGACACTTCAAACGGTGTTTCCACCAAATTGACGACCATTCGTGAATTGATCTGTAGTTGACACACATTCAGGCGGTGCCTCAAATCGAATTGACAAGACGCTCTTCCTAGCGTTTTTGACACCTGACAGAGGACAAGTGTTGGTGATGGGGTCCCCCGGTTTGGCTGTAGTGGTTAGTCCACAAAGTTTTGTTATGAGAGGTGATGTGTCTTGGTTCACTCGTTCCATCTGTGGCCTTGTCAGAGATGGCAAGTAATGAAGTACAAATACTTAAGTACTGTGCTTAAGTAGAATTTTGAAGTATCTGTACTTTTCAAAATACTTTTTTCTTTGAGTACTTTTTACTTCTACTCAGTAGATCTTTAACAAAAATAGCAGTAGTTATGCTCCTTACTTTTCCCCCAAAAAAAGGTTGTTACTTTTTTCTTTTCTATTTTTCTCCGGCGACCTTGTAGGATTGCATGTATAGTGTGAATGAGTCACTAGAGGGGGCGGTACTCGGTAATGCACTGAGTACATTAGCAGTTATTAAGTTGTTTTAATTTAGTCTCTGAGTGTGGCCCTCAGAAAAAAAATATATGTTAAGTGTTTAGGTTTTGTACTTTGTACTTTCAAAAATACTTTTTGAGTACATTTGTCAGCCTGTACTTTTCACTTTACTTGAGTAGATATTTGGATCAGTACTTTGTAGTCTTACTCGAGTTGTTTTTTTTACAAATGTATTTTACTCTTACTCAAGTAAGAAATCCTGGTACTTTTGCCATCTCTGCTTTTTGGACAGCGTTGGGCGAACTACAATTTGACGTCACTCGGGTACTCTCTGGATAGCGTTGGACGAACTACAATTTGACGTCACTCGGGTACTTTTTGGATCACTTCGGCTCCGGTAGTCCGTATCCAAGATGGCGGCGCCCAGGCCGTCACGGAGGTGTCGGGGAAACTAAATGTCTCCGTGAACCCACAACTTGCTATGTGCTGCCTCCGCCTGCTGTGCTGTCCGCACCGGGCGGACCTCCGGGTCGTCCTGACCGCGTCCTGGAGACTCCTCCCGGGGCGCCGGCTGTGCGCCTCGACCCGGGTCACCCGGGATGTCGTCCTGTTCCACCACGACCGCACGCGGTTTGCGCGGCTGCTGGCGGCTTTCTGCGGCGCCCAGTGCGTCTTCTGGACCTACCTGGCGCACTTCGCCTACACCGGGATGCGCCCTACCCAGACCCAGACCACAGACTCCAGCACCACGGCGCTGGCCGGGCCGTTCAGTCTCACCCTGGACCTCGGATCCAGTGCCTGGCGGTACGGGTTCACGGGCTGGTGTGTCTTTGTCGGAGTGGCCGTGGCCGCCGCAGGTTTGTGTAGACTATACATCTTTTATTAGACCGTTGTTTGGGGGAAACATGGGTCTGAGGCAGGGGCGGATCTATCCATTTTGGGGTCCCCGTTCTTGACCCCCACACCCTTGTTAACGAGTTTAAGGAACCACTAAAATGGTCAACACAATAATATTATTTAGTCATTTAGTAGAACTAGATTTGCTATAAAGTCGTACAAAACTACAGTGTAATGAATGCACAGCGCGGTGCATTCTGGGCCGGCACCGTTGGTACCCGTACTTGACTGACACGCCCCTATAAAGAGCTAGAATGAAGCTTGGCATGGGCTGAGCTCAGCTGTTGCCGATCTAGTTCCTCTATTCCCCAGGTCCTCCACGAGGGGGCACTTGCGTTACAATATGTACAAAGTCACAAGCCGAACCTATGCAAGATGGCCGCGAAATACGCACCCGCCTCCAGGTCAGAGCTACGGGGTAGGCGTGTCCTGGGAAACTTTGCAGCGGAAGCAGAAGTTATACGGCACGGCGCATGGAGTGTGTGACACGGAGAGTTTTACAAGTTATTTTTTATTTTTACAAATCCCTCATGGATCATCATGGAAAACAAACACGGATTTCATATGACGCCGCATTTAAGTTGAACGCCATCGACCTCGCAGTGAAGCGCAAAGAAGTAAATAGACCCGCTTCACGTAGCATGGATATCGACGTCACCCGGGGTGAGCATTATGCGAGCAGAGAGCCGGGGTGAATATTAGCGCAACAGAACAA
This sequence comes from Bregmaceros cantori, assembly GCA_900302395.1. Taxonomy (NCBI): domain Eukaryota; kingdom Metazoa; phylum Chordata; class Actinopteri; order Gadiformes; family Bregmacerotidae; genus Bregmaceros; species Bregmaceros cantori. Next base: position 9,902 of record OMKY01045530.1, read on the forward strand.
CACCGAACTTGCCACATAACTGGTATGTTTTTATGTAGCATTTTAATTATTTTATTGTTTCTATGATTGTGTTAATGTTCCGGAAAATACGGTAATCTGATCTCTTCAACACTTCTCCAGGTGTGGCTTTCTGTCGACGGTCCATTAGCCGCGTGGTGCTGCACCGCGGCGGGCGCGAGGTGACCATCTCTACCCAGTCCCCGCTGGGCGTGGCACGGGCGGCTCAGATCACGGTGCCGCTGGCCCGGGTGGCGTGCTACGCCCACCGCAGCGAGTCTCCGTCCTTCATCCCGCTCAAGGTCCACAAGCACAGACTGTACTTTCTGTTGGACAAGGACGGGACCATCACCAACGCCAAACTGTTTGATTTCACCGTGGGAGCGTACCGACAGATTGACAAATAAATAAGAATTTCAGCTGGCATCAACCACGTTCTTAAATGGTTATATAAGAGTAGGGCTGCAACTACTGAATACTTTAGTAATCCATTATTCTAACAAAAGTAATAATAATAAAAAAATCAGTTTTGGGGGTCCGCGTTGGCCGAGTGGTTATGGACACCGCCCCTAATGAGACCCCATTCATGTTAGTGGCACTGCGTCTACCGCAGCGTCCGCAGTGTCGCGAGTTTGACTCCGCTCGTCGACTTGTCTGCAATGTCTACCCCCGATCTCTTCAACCCAGTTTACCACTAATCCTATCCAATAAAGATGGAGAAACGGAGCTGACGCCGGAAAAAATAACTAAAAAAAAAAAAGGTATTTTTGGGACTTGCGCCGCAGAATTCGGCAACG